>JACM01073108.1:0-38388 GCA_000787095.1 Periophthalmodon schlosseri
GTATTTTAATGACCTGGACATAATTATATGCAACTTAAACTTACTTTAAAAATAGCTCTCCAGCGCCCCCTGCAGACAGGCAGAAAATTTTAGTTTGTCGTAGACTAATGAAATTTGATACGCACACCCTTTATGTGACCCTGAGGAAAACCCTTACACTGATGTGAAGGTAGCCATTTTGAATCTAATTATACAGACAAATCTCGCACTCATATTTTAAGACACTGAGGCAGCATCATTAGGACATATCTGGGGTCAAAAGTTGTCAAAAGAATTTACTTAAGTCTCAGGGTGTGTTCATAATGAGCTCTTAACAAAGCAGCCATTTTGAAAGCAGAAAAATTCCTGTAACTTTTGCAAACATCATCGAATTCAGACAAACCCAATGAAGTGTCTGTATATTTTAATGAGCTGGACAAAATGATGTGTTGATTAAAATTTAATCTTTAAAAATGGCTCTCCAGCGCCCCCTGCAAAGTTACAATGGGACGTGAACATTTATCTCCAACACGACACTGGAAATATTGAATCACATGTCAAGCTAAGGTTGATATGCAGCTCTCCCACTATGGCATGCCCTTCTGCGGTCGCAAGGGTTGAGAGGGTGCTTTATTACTGCTTGCAGTTTTAATTTCTATTATGATTGGACCTTAAATCCTGCTATATTACAACAATTTTAGCTTCCCCCCATCTGTATTAAATATTATTGGCCTTTAGAATGCTGTGATGTCATCTGAAACACAGTAATAGTCTACATTATAATTTATATGGATAAGAAAATTGTATGTAAATTACTTTATTAGTCATCTGTGGTCAATAGTGAAAAAACCTTGTGATTTTCTGCTCCTGTAAGAGCTTCCTCAGATATGTGAAGAGCTCTATGGGAGTGTGTGATTGCTTGATTAAATAATGCATGGTCCATTAGACTCTTGAGCAGCAGTGACTTTGATTGACAGGAATTTTTGTGTTCAGTCATGTCTGCTACTTCAGGGATACCCAACTGTGGTGAATAGCAGTGAGGTTGACAATATAGTTTCAACAGTAATTTAAGAAATATCTTGTATTGCACAGTAAACTGTAGCATGTGGCTAATCTTCCAGCTGCCTGGGTACTCCTGACCAAGATTCAACTCTAGATCTGAGAATGGTTCCCTGGCCACTGGTTGAAGGATGGTGAAATGCAGAGGATAGACATCTACAAACACCAAATAGTACTGAACAATGCACATGTAACATTGATGTAGGCAACCCGATATCAGGGAGTTTTGCCATAACTATACCAGTCAATTAAGTTTCATGAAAAAAGTCCAAAAAGGAATAAAAAAACTAAACTTGGTAATGAAACCTGGTAAAGAATTGTGGATGCCCAGTTCAGCCATGCAAATGGTTAAATGCTGTTCCCACTGAAGACCACACTGTATGAATTGAATAATTCACTACCATTACTGACCACTCATGACTAAAGCTGGTACATTCAGTACTAGAGATGGGTGATATATAAAAAAGAGATTATATTACAGTTGTTTCTTCTTCTTCTGGAGATAGATAAATAAAAAAGCAATAGAGAGATATTTATCTAAAGAGATAGATAGATTTTAAAAAAACAAAAAACAATTAAAAGCAGCAAAAAGGGCTGATTAAAAATAGAAAATAAAATATACAATGCTATTAATGATTTTCAGATTCTAAAATGTGATGGTGGAAAGAGCCATTTTCCTCAAATGATTACACCGTAGTTTGTCCTGAGATTTCCACAAGGTAAATTCATAAATGTTGAACCTGATCATTTTTATTAGTGACTAGGAACTCGCCATATTACCGCATATATCTGCATTTTAACAATACTAATTTTAGCTGCCCCCCCATCTGTATTAAATATTATTGGCCAATAGAATGTTGTGACGTCACCTGAAACCCAGCAATTTTTGAAATTAGGGTATTAAGTTGTACTACTGCAACATCCAGCTGCAATATCCAACACCACCAAAAAAGAAAATTATACAAGAACAGGTTGTATCCAGATGCACACAACTGTATTAGGGCCCCACAATCCATTGCAATCGAATCGACACCCCAACTTAAATAGACGCAATTAGCAAATCGCAAAGGCTGTGCAGCAGTGCTTTAAGTACCATAATTTCCTCCACAGAAAAATAAATATCCTGTCTTATTCTGCATAAAAAACTGCTAACCCTGTAGTTTAGCTTGTTACAAACATGTTCAGTTTGTCGTATTAGTTTGTATTAGTTTGTCGTTAAGCCCTAATTACACTGTTATAGCAGGCTGTTTGAACTTAGCGTACAGCTCATGTTCTCCTGTGCTCCCTGAAGTGTGCATGTGGTGATATTATGAGGAAAAAAAAAAATGCCTCTGTAGCAGTTTTCCAGCAGCAGCACGAAGCACCTCCACATCATCTGAGGCACTTCACTGTGACATGGTCCACCCACGCGCCGCAGAATTAGCTCCTCTGGTCTCCCCCCCACGACGAGACCTGTCAACTCTACACAATACGACTGTCCACCACTACATCAGTGAACAATATGGGCTGAAAGTTTGAAATCAAGTTTGAAATTTTAGTATCGTGACAACACTAATCTTAACCCTAAGATTTAATATGGGTTGAAAAGCTAATGTAAGATGATCACTATATCAGCTCAAATATCAGTATTCGTGACATTGGGTTTCGTATCGGTTTGATATTGAAAATGAAGCCAGTATTTTCGCTGACATTTTTTTCTTGTTTGGACGATATTATACCATGCCATACTTATAAGCTCTATTCTCCACAGACATATGGGATAGGGCTGCTATTTTTGAAGTACCAAAGTTTCTTCCACAAACAACTAAATCTTCTGTCTTATTCTGCATGAAAACTGCTAACCCTGTAGTTTACGGGATTCTTGTGTTGGTTTGTTATTTCAGTATTTTTGTCAACTTTAAAAAAATTCTTATTATTAAAACATAAATCGCAAATCCAATGCTTGTCAGAAAAACTGCAATTTTTTCCAAATGGTTCAGCCCTACTCTAGGAGGGAGGTGAGTGAGTGACGGCCATAATTACTCCAGCTCTCCTCCCTGTGCAGCCTCCTCCTCCAGCTCAACGCTATATTTAAACTCTGTGGGCACTTAAAGATATTAACTGTCTACAAATATTACGCACCCAATGAGGAATGATGCAGTTAGGAGGAGCGCAGGGGGTTTAACTTGAGTTTTATATTAAAACTAGACTTATTTTTGCTACAGTAAAAGAGTTTACTTAATTACATGAACCTTTATACAGAAGATAAGCAAAAGGGGCGAATTTGGAATATATACATATTTGGAAGTTTCACCACAAGTATCTTAGTAACCAAAGAGCAAATCTGGAGCAAAGCTGTGGAAGGTAATGCCCCTTCCCGCAGGGGGAGGGCACTTAGCAACGCTGTCATTCAAACCTGTTGCTAACGCTGGCGGGAGCGACCTCAAGGAAAGAAGGTGCCTGATTTGTCGGTTATTAATGTTCAGGGAGCACCTCAAGGAAAGAAGGTGCCTGATTTGTCGGTTATTAATGTTCATATCTTGATTTACGGACACAATAGCAAAACAAAAATCAGGATCACGTAGAGCGGGTCAGTACAAACATTTTAAGACTAAAATGACGAGCCTGACAGCAGCATTTACGGAGAGAGGGGTGACAGTTTTCTAATGTAAAGTGAAATGGAGTTATTGGCACTGGAAGTGCAGCCCTTGATCACTTCCTATTTGGAACACACCGTCTAGCAGGTTAGCTATGTCCATTTATATATACAGTCTAAGGTTCATATATAACACTTGTTAACTCGTAAATGTTACCTGTTTAGAAGCCTTCAGTCATCAAGGCTCAATGCACAATATAAGTAATAATGAATATTCAAATATATTCCTCCTACTTTTTTAGTCCTGCAGCAGTGTATGTCTGTCCATCACTTTGCAGGACCATCAAAACACATAGAAGTTATACTACACTAAAACTCAATCTATGTAAATACAGCTTGAAGTTGAAATTCATAGTAATTATTTATTCAAACCATGCAAGGTAAAAGAATCTGATGTCTTGCCTACCATCTGCAATATGCATACCACATTTTGAGAAACACTGCTCTAAAACAAACAGGGAAAAACGATACTGTGTATTAGAAAAATGTCTCTTCACTTTTAAGCTTTAATTGGTGCTTTGTCATTGAGAAAACAGCAGAGGAGGAAATAACAAGGTGCAGTAAGAGACCAAAGTACACACACATATTGCCAAAAAACTCTCCAACCTACAAGTTTTGCAATTAAGAATATTGGATCCATAAAAACTATGCCATAATTTATTATGTAAAACACTGCACATCTGTCGGCTAACGCATGGCACAAAAACTAGAATAGGACCCAATTTGCTGCGATCTCTACGGGGCAACCCTTAAATAAATTGTTTGCTTAAAACAAGACTATCATTCAGACCTGATTTACATTTAGTGCCTCATATTCATTGGCACTATCTTTGAGCCTGTATGTGCACCCACTCTAATAAGCAAAAAATACACTTTTATTTATACCTAAATATTGTCAGTCTGGAAGAACTCTGGGCAACATGGCCCAATGATAAAAAGTTTCAGATTTGTCTTTTCCAATGATAAAAACAAATCAATACGCTGGGCAAACAAACAGCAGCCACAAGCTGAATCCCAAATGATTTCACAACAGTCCACACCCACAGGGAAATGACTGGTGGAAATGCTAGAAACAGGCTCAGGTAGAATTTTAAAATGTAGTGGAATTACCATCTTAGAACAGAACTGATTTATTTCAGGTTTTTATTTACAATTTTTTGTGACGTATCTATCTCCATGGAGAGAAGTATGTGACACCATAGGGCCAAGTTACACGGTCCACTGTATCTATGGAGAGGAGACCCTGCTCACAGCATTTGCTCAAGGCATTTTTGGGCAATAAAAACACATGTAATTAAATAAATGCAAGATAGATAGGTCTAATCCCATATTGTGGATCATTCCAAGGAAAGTAATAACATCTCCATGGAGACAAGCAGGTAGCAGACCCACCACCAGAAAAGTTCCATAATCCACCAAGATAAAAAGAGAAAATACAAACCTGAAATATTAAGCTATCCAAATAAAAAGGTGAAATTATAGAGTGTATTCCTGCTCTGTATTTGACTATCCTTGGCCTGAATTTGCACCGAAATTAGTACAAAATAGGAGTTTAAGTTTCTAAGCTCATTAAAATCTGAAGTGACATACTACAGACTAGTATTGCAGTTACTGTGGTTACAGCTGGACCAGGCAGCTAATTATAGAGATAATAGAACTGTATTAACTTCTGAAACAAATGATCATATCTGCTATTCTGAGCCATTGAGACAGGACCGGTTTCGTCTGCTAATTATGTGGCTATTCATCTTATCTTCATCTTATCTAGATCAGAAAAGAGAAAGGAATTATACTTTTTTCACTAGCCAAAGGAGCTCAACTTCAAAGCTGGACACCAAAATGGTCACAAGTAACTATATGTGTCAAAATTCACTTTCCTGCTAAATGTAGTGTGAGAGAGTTGTTATTGAAATACAGTAAAATGTCCCCAATGAATCAGTTGTAAAAGACGTTTATGAATTGAATTTGAGGCAGATCTTATTTTCTTGTTTTATGTTTTCTAAAATGGTATAGATTTTTATAATGGATAAGCTATGAATCTGATATTAAAATGGCTGAATGAACTGTCTGCATTGAGGTGATGCATTGGATCATTATAACTTTGGATTTCCTCTTTTTAGCCAAGCCTGCATGACCTGGGAGCCTATTATGTGAATGCCTGCTACATAATTCAGTGTTCGAAGTGCAGTCCAGGTCGCCATTTTTGGTCAAAAGATGAGACCTTAAATGTCTTGGCTTCTTCCTGGGCTTATTTTTATCTCAGAGAGGATTCAGAACTTATTATGGACATCACCCGATAATACCACCATTTAACAAGTGTTCACAGAATTGATTTTAAGATACAAGCTATTATAAGTTTGAACAGAGCACTTTGACTATGTCCTTATCATTTATCCATTGTTTGTTTATGTGGCAGCGGTTGTTTTTTTTTAGTTTTATGGAGCACTTTGAGCTTTTTGGACGTTCCAATGTGGTTTTTAACTACAAATGTCAAATAAACTAACCTAACCTTAAAGAAGACCTATTGTGCTTGTGTCTGCTATAAAGTTATAATCTATGACACATGTGGATCATTATGTTATAATTTGGACAGTTTAAATAGCAGTGCTCAACTAGGACAATGTAATAAAAGAAACAAGTCCGCCAACTTCCACGTTACAAAACTGCGGTGCCCAATGGGAGCTGACATCGCCGTAAACGTCATCACAACAAAACGTCAGCACCTCCTATGGATAGCTGCAGATCACGCCAGCGAGCAGTGGATATTTTGATTACACATTTCAACAGTAAAAAGTATTGCAGGTTTTGTTGCACATCTTTTCAAGTATTCATGTTTTGTTTTTATTGAGAGTGATATCGATAAAGTTTATCACGTGTACTTGTCTGCTATTGGATCCATGCCCATTCCGTAGCTTAAGCCCTGATGAAAACCTGTTTATATAAGCTATCCCTCCACACTTTTTGGAGTGCCTGGATTTTCAATGTTTTTAAAGTTAATTATTTATTACAAAAACTCACCAATCTTGGATCTGGTTGAAGCCTGGAATTCATTTATTTCTCATGTTGTTTCATACTGTGGTCTGGGTTTGAGCTGCCTGTTATGGTGCCTTTTGAGTACGGCTGACCATTCAAAAGATATAATATTTAGTTTTTAGTTGTTAATCGCTATGGCAACAGCGCTAACTTTTCATCCTTCTGAAACCCATGGATTGCATTGCCTGTTTTAGTGGTCTTGATTTCTGTGACATCAGCCTTGTACTAAAACGAAACCACACATTGATTGGACATTGACCAGTCTCCTAGATTTACATTCTATTGTGGATGTTGCTATGGTGACGATTTAGTGGTGATCAATTCGGCAGTCAAAGAAAGCACGACTGTAGTAGATACATTTAAGGTCATGCAGTCTGTAATGTGTCCTCAGACCATAAACATCTCAGTAAATGTTACATTTTTGGGATATTTCCATCAGCTCCTTATCTCCGTCTACTTTACTCTGGCCCCAGGGTTTGACGGCGGCATTGGTCAATAACTAAAGAGATTCTCACTTGAAAATGAGAATGCCCTGGGCGAAAAAATCATAATAATAATGATTTGGGAAAATGGAAATCATGATAATTTGTCTGATAAAAGTGAACCTGTTTAGAGGAAGAACAGATGTATTATCATCTATGCTTTGGGATTCATTTTTTTAAAAGTGGTCTTGTAAGGCTTTGTGGGACAGAACAAAAGCCTACATGTTTTTTTTTTAGTTTTTTTTTTATAGAATTTAAATGTTTTCTGACTGGAGCAATAATTGTAATTAGGAATGCACCAATATTGATACTTAGTTTTTACAAAGCTGTTCTGTAGTTATTCGATACATAACATTACATAACACATTTGGATCAGTTTTGTTATATAAGTTAGAAGAAATACTATTTTCAGTCTCAGCACAGGTCTCAGTTGATATCAGATAGACCTGTCACGATAAATACTATAGTGAATTATCGTTCACTACATAACAGATGGAACAATCATTTTTGGGGGTCAATATTTGTCGTGGGTTCTTTTTCTTTGTAGTGAGGAACGTTTTGTTATTTTTCTGTACTACAATGAGATTTGACCTGAATTATGAACTTCTATCTTCATAATATATACTACTTAAGTAATGCATTCTGTTATTAAATTATTGCAGCTCAAACTTTTTAACAATATTGTATATTTCGAAAACTTTTTGGGGGATGGTTCTGCTTTAAGGTTAGGGGTCAATATCATTTATTGTCTATATTTACTTAAATGCAATGCAATATATCGCACTTCAAAATTTGTTATTGTGACAGGCCTATATCAGCCATACTCTACAATAGACCTTAGCCTTGAGGTGCTTTGCAATCGAATCTATTGAAAGACATGCTATTATTGCTTTAAAAAATATAATTTGTTTACCTATGTGAGTAGAGAGACAGAAGATTACACCCCCTCATCCAACGAGGTTATGGTGGATTTACTTCTTGGCATGTTCTTGGTTGTTTTTTTTTTATTCCTGTGGGTAATAATGGGTGCATACAGTTGATGATGAGTCTTTTTAATGGGAGACCAAGGAGTCTATGTACACGGCCTACAGCTCGCATGTGTTATATTAAGGTCTGAATGCATTCCTCCAACATCACTGCGACGCTGCTGCACTTTTATGGCCCAAAATATATTTCTGTAGTGCGAAGATGAGACCACAGTCAACAAGAAGCAACAGTCCGTGGAATAGGATAGATATTGCAAATAAAACCTTTTCAGCACTGATGCAAGGACCCTGAGTGGTAAGAACATGGCGGTTTGTGATTTGCAAAATAATCCACAGGTCAAAGCCTTAAATCAATAATGCAACTAAAGTTCTAAAAACATTTGAAGAAAGATGTTTGGCTAGTCAATGCTGGAGAGATGATGTATGTTACAGTTAATGTGAGAAAAAGCTTCCAGATTTTACAGTTAACAATTATTAACACCATGACCGAGATCCTTGCTCTCTTTGATTCACATTGTAGATGACCATTCAAGTTATCATGACACTACAGTCAAATGCACTTTATATTTAAGAGTGTTTTTTGCCTTACAAACATTTTGGAAAACATGGCTTAAAATAACTGACATCAACTTGCAAGTTCCTTATAAAACATTAAACATTATTATTTAAAGAAGACGTATTGTGCTTGTGTCTGCTATATAATTATAATGTATTATACCCATGGATCATTATGTTATAATTTGCACATTTTACATCACAATATTCATCTAAAACGACTTAATAAAAGAAATATGTCCGCTGACTTCTGCGTTAGAAAACTGTGGTGCCCAATGGGAGCTGACGTCGCCATAAACGTCATCACAACAAACAGCTGTGGAGCTGTCGGCCCCTCCTATGGATAGTTGCAGAACACACTAGCGAGCAGCAGATTTTTTTTCATTTGTACCAAAATGACTACGCGAATCCTACGCACATCATTGATTAGGAAAATAAAATTGAAGAACTAAGTAAGAACAGAGCAGTGGGCGTGTGCCGGTGGCAGTGAAAATGGGAGCTGATCGGCAATATGGTGTCTTGAAAATAAGCAATTAAAGACTGCGCAAATATGCACAAACCACTCCAAAAAAAACTTTGAGAGAGTAAATGAGAAAGGGAAACAGCTACAACATGGTTAAAAGCTTTGAAAAGTTGATTTTGCATAATAGGTCTGCTTTAAGTATCTACAAGCACTATCCAAAAACTAAGGTGACACAAAATAACTCTACCTACATTCAGAATAGATACTCTTTTATAAACATAGCTGTTTCCCACTGTGATGTTTCCACAGCAACATGTTAGAAGTCAACAAGACAAAACCCATATGCATTACTGTCAGCAAAATATTTCTTTTTGGCCCAAGATGGTTATGGTTTTCAAACTAAAACTGAGTAGAAAATACAATTCTGAATACGATTCTGAATATCAATGGGACCTTTTTGTATAAATAAAAAAATTAAAGCTGCCAACATTTAAGAAAATGAATCCAACCAGAATCAGCATAGGCCTACATAGTGACAATATTGAAAAAAAAAAAAGAAAATTATAATTAGTGGGGGATTACTTTACCAGCTGTATGTTCACTTGTCATTCATGAAAGTACTTTGAAAATGTCCTCTTTTCCACTGACATGGATCCAACACAAACAGAAGCCTTCCAAAGTAAAAGCCTCCTTATCTCACGGCCTCCTGGTCCTGCCTCTTCACAGATGTTTAGGCTGACTACAGCAGACAGAGAGAGGGACTGCATGAATACTGTATAAGGTACAGACGCACCAAAATGCACTCAACGATCTCTGCAAGTGAAACCACCCCTCCTATACTTCCTAATAACAAACTAAATACGCATTGTGTCACTACTATGTCCTAGTCATCATAGTTTCAATATAGGAAGATATTGAAAAATGCCACAATGTAAAGCATAGTGGAATTTTATAGTAAGATAATAGACACAGGATTTTCTTTTGAGGTACAGTGACAGGACATTGGGGCTTGTCATCAAATAACTCAATAAAATAACATGAAAATGACATAACAGTCAAAATCATGGTTCGGAACAAATTATAAGAGTACATTGAGTGGATCTGAAGTTCAAGCATAATTCAAAATATCAAAATATAGTTACTGTGTCTTTTTCACGATGTCAATGAAAGTGAATCAAAGATGCTTTACTGTTGTTTGGTCATGGTGTCAAATATTATGGATGTTTTTTCTCACAGTAATCGTACACTCAAATTTGATATTGATTTAATTCAATTTTATTTATATAGCACATTTAAAAACAATTTCAGCTACCCAAAGTGCTTCACATAAAAAAGTTAACAAAAAACAGATATACAGATAATACGCAACACGGGCAAAGAACAATAAAACACCAGGATATCCTGTCTAGGAAAGAACAATAAAACACCAAGATATCCTGTCTAGCTAGTACTAAATGCTATTGAGGTACTATCTTAATTTAAAACAAAGAATTATTGATCTGTCTGCAAGGGACATCACATGAATGTAATGTATAGCAAATAAAAAGATTACAAGGGTTTAATAATTAGCCTACATGACCTACATCCACCTTTCTGTTTGAGCTTTGTATGTGTCAATACTGAGGTCTGGCACCACATTGATCTATAACTTGTCACATTCTTCCCTCAAGTTAAACAATGCGATCAATAAGCATTCAAACGGAGATTTACCAGAGGAGACAGAAACTAAAACAATATGACGCACACAGACACCAATCCATTCGAGGATACTGAGATGAGCTAGAAGGAACTCTTTGTGTCAATAAAACGATTAAATAAATTAAAAACTATAGCCTAAAAAACGTGTGACTAGGGAGAAGTTTAAATTGGTGAATTACAGCACATTATGTGTTGGGGAAGCAAGTTAGAGCTCAAATGTTGAATGTCATACCAAATTATTAATAGAATAAAACAGCTAGGGTGGACAAGGCTACAACAAAGGCAACACAGGCCTACCAATCAATTGAATGAAGATGGTCTAAGAATGAAATTAACCCATTTAAGACTATGCTATACTTAGATTATCATTATGAACAAATGACATGATTTAAGCAAAAGACTAATGACAAACTGGTGTCTTGTGACTAGGACTGGCCAATATGTTGATAAAAACTGAATCACGATCCAGTTCTTATGCTATTTTTGTGATATTGTCAGATCGTGAATCAGTTCTTCTGTAATGCAGCTCTATGCTCAAACACTTTTCCCCACCCAGTCCTCCTATTGCTCAACCTCCCTCAGGCTCGGAGTGAGTGACAGGTGGAATTAACCAATCACAGTGAAGTAAGAACTCCCAGAACAGATGACTTTCTTTGCCACTTAAAAGACAATACAAAGCTACATAAATCATGATAAAAATCGAAATTGCAATCTACTTGTAACATCAACATTTATGGTTATTACGTTGTTATTGATATATTTTGAAGTTTTTACCCTAGAACCCACTTTCCTGGTGACGTCACAGGGGAGGGGGGGCAGAAGTGCAACGTGGACGGGGCAAAAAAAAAAAAAAAAAACATCAACACTGACGGCCGACTTTTACTTCAGTACTTCATTATATGACAGTAATTTCTTTAAGATCAAACACTTGATGAAAAAAAAACAAATTATAATAATACATTTGTCATAGTACTCGATTTTTGCGAAGAGGCTAATTTCACTTTCACTTTATGCTAATCTAGAACGTTAGCTCCGTCTCCATGACAACGGCTAATTAGCCAAAACTGCCGATAAGAAATAAAGATTTGTCAGCATAATTTCGCAACTTTAATCACTTTCCCATGACATCAGACTGCCATAAAGCTGACACAGGGCAACGGTTTCCCTTGTTTAAAGTTTACAACACATCTGACCGCTGACAAAACATCGCGCACAATAAAGTAAGGACACGTACCTGTTTTGCCAGCCTTGAATCAGATTCGTGTATTTGCTGAGCACTCCCTCCAACTGCCTCTTGCGTGTCTGCTGCTGCTGCTGTGGTTGTTGTGATTGTGGATTCATGCTGTTCCCGAGCAGGGCATTGGTGCTGCCGCAAGACGAGGGTCCCCGGTTGTTGCCTCCTGTCCCGGGCTTTCTTATGGACGAGTTCCCGCGGTCGGATGCAGGCGCAGCGGAGGATGTTTTGGCGTGGAGCGGGCTACTACTACACAGCGTCTTGTCCATGCTGATAACGGGACGGTGAAGAAGGAGGTAGAAGGCAAAAGGAGAGGGGATGGGAGCAAGAAGATTTCAGAAAAGCATAAGTGTAAGTAAAAACATACGGTAAGTGTCCGTGGAGTTGAAACTGGACGCAGATGGAGATCGTGACCGCGCTGACATATCCGATCACGGTGGGGGTAGTGTAGTGGAGATGCCGCTGTCCCGTTGCGCTCTCTCCCCTCCGCAGTGCTCGTCCTGTGCGGGCACTACAGCGTCTTCTCCTGCCTTTTCCTGGTAGGATCACAGAGAGGGGAGAGAGCAGGGGAGAAACACGCCCCCCTGCGCCCTAGTCACGCCCCTGCCTGCACATGTCACGAGGCTGCTTTAGAATTTAAATTTAAATTAATATTTAAAAAACACACCAATATCCCACTCAGATTTCATAAATAGAGTACTCTTTATACCCTAAACTAGACTATTTATTTTTTGGACATTGCGCGATGTAATAAAATGTAAATGATTTCCCATATTGCCTAAGAACAGATTGTTATGGGGCCTGATAAGATTATGCCCATAATAGGACAGCATAATTAGTTTAAATTGAGTTAATCAGTTATACAGTATGTGCTTACAGCTTGTAGAACTAAATAATGAAATATATTTACTGATTTGCAAGTTTTTTGACAATGATGTACTGTACTCACATGGAGTAATTCAAACAATATTTTGTCCTATATCTTTTTGTACAGTGGTACAATTTCCTCACAAACTATCTGTATTTTTCATCTGACTCTTATGTAACTTGAGCCACCCTCCTGGAGTGGGTTTTTAACTTAATAATATTTGTAAAACAGTTTTCCAGTGAGAAATATCCCAAAGAACACAGAATGCAACCTTATACTTGCAATCAAGAGACAACATTGTGCTACATTAAAGTAAATTGAAATGACATGGAAAGTCTAATTTGTTAACACAAAAAAACTGTTTTTAAAAAGTTTTTAAGACATAATGCTAAGGTTTGTAGCTAGTTCATTCTGGAATGTGTGGAATGCATCAGCTGATTTAGGCCCAGTTTGGACGTTAGAAAAGCCAGAGTTTGAACTATTTAAAATATTGACTCAGTATTTCGTGACATTTTGATGAACTGAACTACTTGCATACATACGACATGCTGTTACGTCACAATCCTCCAGATTATTTTCCCATGCAACAATTTATTTCTACACAATTATAGACCTACAATATGGCAATAATTTTGACATAACATTGAAAAACAGGGTTGAAATTTAAAAGCTCACAATTAGAAAATCACAAATGCTCACACAAATTTATTTATGAACTATAATTTCCTTTGTAAACAAAATATCCTGTCTTCTCCATTGGGGCTTATACTAAACTTATAACACAGCAGTTTAGACCTCTACATGTTCTGAAAAGCATTAGTTTAGCAGTTCATTTCATATTTCTCCCAAAAGTTAGTGCACTATGAACCTAGTGTTGATTTTAAAACATAAATCCCAAAATAAAAGCACAATACTTATCAGAAAGATTGCAATCAGATGTGTGTGTAATCACTCAGTCATCCAGGTATGATCCAAAGTAAAAGTTTAGAATTTCTCTTTTACTATTGCAATCAGATATTTTTTCAAACTCATTGTGTCTGATTATTGGGTGTGTTGGACTTACATCTTACATATTTTTGTGATTCAGTAAATAAAGAACATTATTTGAACCACCACAGCTCCAAAAGACGATGCGTTTAAACAACATCAAGCAAAATCCCATTTAGTCAAATAGCTCTTGAAAATCCTCTGTGCCTCTTGTATTGATTAGTCACCATATTTTAATCCTATCCTCAGAGAGATTGCTTGCGCTCTTCCCTGAATTATTAGCAGACGTTAGACAAATCCCATGTAATCAATAGGCTGCTCACAAAGCCAAACAACCAACACAGGAAGGCCCTATACCTGATTTCTTCCCATGTATTTAAGCAAAACTGGCCCCAGTACAGATATACTATATAAGCAACTCTTGAGGTCAAAATATGTCTGCTGTGTGCTGTCAGCATTAATTAGAAGGAGTTTTATTGTCAGTAAATCAAGAAGTGTGCATTAGCATTCTAGTTGCACTGGCCTCTGAGAGTTCTGAAAAGTGCTTATAAACTCATCATGGTGAAAATTAGGATGTTCGGAATGCATAAGGTAAGTGAGGGATGACTTTGGATCACTGCAAACAAGGGAGGGAGACTTTGGATCACTGCAAACCATTTAAAATGAACTAGTTCTGTTTTTCATGTTTTTAAGTAAAATTCATGTACAGTGCCTTTGAACAGATTATTAAGGTGCACATAATATTATTTTTAAGTAGCTTCAATGTTATTACGCATGGATATACCCACACACCAGACTGACAAGCAGATGAAAAGCTCCCATTAAGAAGCATTGCAGTGTATTAGAAAACCAGCGATTGGGTGAAGCAATTGAAGACATGCCTCAATAAATTTGCAGAGGACACTTAACTGAACAGGGATAGATTCAGAGGCTGCCACAAAGCGACAATCAATAAAACAGACACGAGGAGAAGCAGAACATATCTGCTCAATGGAGGAAGAGCAGTTTATAAAAGCTGAGCACAGAGTCAAGCCTGGGTCAGCTGCATTTCATTATCAGAGGGACTGTAGCCATTGTAGTTAATTATTGATATGATTAAATGCCTACAGGCCACAGTTTTCCCATGTTAGAATATAATCATTAATAGACAATAGTGATCTATTTTCCCCATGACATCTTGCCTGGCAAATCCAGACTGATATCTTTGTATTTTTTATACAGATTGATATCAGTCTGGTCCTCAGGTCCTCCGTTGCATTTCAAGCCCAGCCAAACGTGATCGTGCAATCAGATTCATTTTCTTCAATGATGCATGTGAAACAAAGGATCTATCTTACCTCAGATGAACAGAGTTTAGTGCTTCGCTCATTGATTCTGCAGAAATTCGTGATGTCTTTCAGCCCTGTGATATTTCTTTCCTTTATTTTTTCCCCCACAGATGGACCATGTTACCTCCTTATCTCCATGAAGATAGATACATTTAATGCCATACTGTGGAATATTCCAGACAAAACAATAACATCTCCAAGGAGACAGACAAAGTTACAGATCCTCTTTCAGAAAAGTTGCAAAGAACCATTCACTATATTGACTGTGATCTCTTTTCTGCTCTGTGAAATTGTTCTGATAAACAAACATGGAGTCTCAACAGATAAGAAGCCACCAGCAAAAACTATACCTGATATTTATATTTGAATGACAGATTTTCATAAACTAAGAGTGGAGAGTGACCACAAAACCCAGAGTCTGACAGAAGAAGGTATTATCTCTTTTGGACTTCTCTCAAACTTCTAAATGATCTGAAATGCTTTGAACCCTGATAGCGAAATGTTGACAGCCTTTTGTGCCACATTTGTAAAGGTTACTGGGAAATGTCTAGTGTAGCAGAGTTCATTTTCAGTTGGGATTTGAATATGTTTTTCATCAACAATCTTATGAGAGTGGGGCTGCAGCAGTGAGCCTGTCCTTGTAGCTGTAGATATGGCACTGTGTCTGTCTACTTTGAGAATAACATTCTTCTCTCTCTCCTTTCAACATTTCTCTGCAGACCTTTCTAAAAAGAATTTCAACAGATTAGTTTTGTTACAGTACAAAAATGTTATTTCTAATTTATACTAAGACAAAGGCTTGATGATCAAAACCAATTTTGAATTCACAAAAAAAGTTTAAAAAAAACCCCTAATTTTCTAAAACAATAATAGTGTCTTTGTTGTTTCCATGGTCTTATGGTTCTGATGTAGCTCAAGATTATTCTGTTTATTCTGGAAAGGTCCGACTTTATCCTATTTATTCATATTTTGTTCAGTATAGATACCTGTTCAAGTGAGTAGTTTTGATTTGATATTTTTTACAGATTTTTTGACAACCCCTAACACAGACTGTAACTCTTTCCTATGTATCTATATAAGTATATGTAAACACGTCTTTCATTGCACATCACATGTGAAGTTAAGTATAAGGTCATTTGTGCAGTACTTCTTGGCTGTTTTCTTATACAGTAATAGTCAATTGTACAATGTAACAATGTAATTTATATTCATAATTTACCACTAGTGAATACAACTATGCAAGGGTCTTGAGGACACACACGAGAACACTGCGATTTCTCATTAAAAATGTATTAATTAGTATGTATATTTCCACATAATTATGCTGAGACAGTAAGTGTTATATTATTTAACACAATTTTGGTAGTAAACTTGAATTTTTGCTGTCCTTGTTTGAATAATATGTTTTATAGGTTTATAGGGAGGAAAAAGAACAAGTAAGTAATGATTTATTGTTTAGCACGTTTTTTGATTATGGTAAAGAAAATTTATTTTTGTAGGACCACCCTAGTCTGGTGTTTTAATCTGAAATGCTGGTAGCTATGGTTTCAGAAAAAAAAAAAAAACTGTTGGGGAAAGGAAAAAGGTCTTCAATATGTTGCATATAACAGTGAGCTGAAACTAATGAAATGATTTAAGATGTATTCTTGGTAAATTGTCATAAATTGATTTCATAGTAAAAATTGTGTATTGGGACTTGTTTGTGGTCATATCCAGCTACACCAACAGTTGTCATTGCAAAGACATTGCTGACCTTGTGTTGTTTTTGCTTACACTGCATTTACAGAGCGGCTCCATCAGATTAGCCCCTCACCTGCGCCAAAAGGACCTGCGATTAAGTCCAGCCTGCTTGTTTTGGGAACATTTTATCTCCCGCCAACACGACTCCACTGCTTCAAATCATTCACAGTGTAAAACAGGCTTAACCCACTTTGCTCTCTTACTTAGCTTTGACTCTAATGCAATTGGAAGGAGTGATGCTTGGACTAAGAGGCTATAATAGTATTTTTTTTTTTTCTGGGTTGTAAAAATGGCATGTGGTTGGTCTCAAAATGCCAAAAAGCTTGAGTATGTTTTCACAACAAAATGCATTATTCAACAGGATTTGTAGTCTCGGCAGTAACTCTGTAATGCACCGAAAGATGGCTATTGACCCTGAGCTGTAAGGTCAGAGAGCAGGCGAGTGACAGCTACAGGAAAAAAGGAGAGAGAAGCAGAGGGATTATGAGTAAAATTCACTCTACCTTTTTACACAATAATATGGTAATTTATGCATTACACACCGTACATTTGACGGCATACTTCACACTGTTTCTTATCAGTATTTCTCAAATGCTGTTTTTTATCACCCACTTCTTTTTAATGTGGTCCTCTTCAATTCTAGAGTATATTTTATTCATAATTTTGTTCTCCATTGGGTTAGTCCAGATAATTTTATATGTGATATAGCAGGTTTAAACCCAATTTTGGATCCAGGAGCACAAAGAAAGCTAAGCATTTTCATAAATAGTATCATATGTGATGCAAAAACTGTTAGAAATGCTGTAGAAAAAAATTGTGACTTTAAATATGCACTATGTAACATTTCTGGTTGGGCCCACTATGCGCTTGTCTCCATGGAGATATTATTGCCTTACCTAGATGGTGTTTTAAACTTTTTGAGTATTTATTTACTTGCAGGTGTTTTTATTGCTCAAAATCTGTGAGTGGTGTCATTTCTCCACAGATCTGACCTATAACCTCTGTGTCTTCATGGAAGATTAATGCCATATTGTGGAACATTCCAGGCAAAGCAATAACATCTCCGTGGAGACAAGCAGGTGGCAGACCCTCCACCAGAAAAGTTACATACTCCTTTAAATTGTCCAACATGCCTTGAGTAACTTGTCGTTGCAGTGTCGTACCCCCCTCAGACAGATATAATGCAAAACAGGTTGTTATTATGATCATTTGTACTTTCCACAATTGCCAGAAGTGTTATTCCAGAAGTCTATGAAGTTTGAAAAGTAGAAAAAGTCATCCTAAAGGTCATTAAACTCCAGCACGACAGAGAACATTAAAACTCCCCTTTCCCTTCAGCATCAGTGACTGGAGGAGGTGACAGGCCTCTGCAGCCCTGTATCTGGGGTCAATTATGGCTCAGGTGAACATGAGCTAAAGGAGACTCATTTAAACTAACCTGACATTAGAGTTTGTATCAGCAACTTCAGCCTCAGAAGATAATGAGCCCACTTGTTTTTAGACGATTGGTGTTAAGAAGGCAATGTGAAGAAATAATCTCATCCGAATGACATGGGGGGCATTAACCTAGGAAAAAATATACAAAGAACTGAAGTCAGTGGAGCTGCATAAAATGTCAATTTACTTTCCTAATTACTGTCTGTGTTGTAACTTCTTTTGACTTAAAGATAGTCTATACCTGATCATTTGTGCTGCATTATGTTGTGTTTAACTTGTACCACACATGCTAGTCATACCCTGTGCCGGCCTCAGCTTCATTGAGACATGAATTGCTGAAAGTATCGCCCCTCTCTTAACCCCTATGTCACACTTTTTACTGTTTAAGACCACGCTATGTAACTTTTCTGGTGGAGGGTGCTGTCTGCTCTTCTCCAAGGAGAGAGCTTTGCCTGGAAAGTTCTACAGTTGCTTTAGACTTACCTACTGACAAGCAGCTCACTGGGAGAATGCATGTTTTTCAAGTTTGTTTTTTTTTTATTTTTACATGCAAAATAGATACGTTTAATGCCATACTGTGGAACATTCCAGGAAATATAGCCATCTTCAACAAGACAAGCGGACACCCTATAAGAGATACATAGCATACCTTTAGTAGAGAAACATGGAAGCTAAAGATCTCAACTAGATTTTGGCAACTGAGTTGATATGTCCTACCTCTGAGCAAAGAGGTTCAGGGTTCAATTTCAATATCCCTGATGCCATAGTTACTGAGAAAGCCTCCAGTGAATGTGCTGGAACACATCCATTATTCAAAATCCATGCACCTGGATTAGTCTCTTTGCATAAGCACTAAAGGAAAGAACATATCTTCAATAGCCATTAATATGCATAATTATAGTCCCACCTGCATCTTTAATAACAACAGTGACTACACTGTTGGCCTTCTCCCTCTTGCTGAAAACCATTTGTGCTGAGTATAGGTCTAAAATGGATTGCTTTTATCCACAATGTGAGTTTAATGTAATGACTTTATATGGAGCTCTCATCAGTATGCCCCACAGGAAACTCTCCACTCATACTCAAGGGCATCACATTTGCATTGATTGTTCTCCAGTGCAGCCCAGTGCAGTCCAGTACCAGGCCAAAAAGATAGATTCAGTTATTATGATTAGGACCCAACATGCAGGGGAGGTTAGAAATATGAGACTACAACTACAACTAATAAGCTGACATTAAACTCAGCCCAAAACCATATTTCAAATAGAGTTGCTAAACTGGGAGGACTAAAGAAGAGACAGAGGGGGGGACGGGGGGTGGGGGTCTGGCCATATGAGGAACAGTGTGATTGGTCTAACAGATATCCACACTTCAAACTCTGCCCCTGTGTTTGTAATCATGGCTGTAATCATGGCTGTAATCAGGGCAGTCCTGTGTGTTGTCATAATCATGCTGTAATCATGGCTGTAATCAGGGCAGTCCTGTGTGTTGTCACTAAATACCTGAAATTGGCAGTGGCCACTGGAGCCAGCAAACACCCATCTTTAAACATCCGTGACCATAAAGCTACAAATATACCTAGTTTGTACAAACATTGCCAAAAAGTAGCCTACTAGAAACAGACAATGCTATTGCACCATGAGCCGCTGATCTAAAATTAAACAACTGGCTATTCATATGTGCGATTCTATATTTCTATAGCCTACTACATATCCCAGAATGCCGCAGGTACACGGTCCAACCACTGCATTGCTACAGTTTGACCAATGCGGTGACTGCCCCCGGTCGGCTGTGAGGAGGAAGTGCAGCTGAGCGCACACGGAGCAGAGGCAGGTGTCGGACGAGCGGCGGTCGGGATGTCGCTAAACTAACGGGGCCGTGAAGAGAATGCTCCCCGATGTTCACCATGGTCCCGGGTGTCGTGTACGCGCTGCTGGCGGGGTTCCTCGGGGCCGTGGCTTCGTCCTCGGCCAAGCTGTCTCTGGGAGCGGACTATCTAAAGGGAGTGTGTGAGACCGGGCTGCGGACGTGGGGAGAGCAGCGGCGTTTCCGACACGCGGACGAGACCACAGCGTGTGACCGGGTGAGTGTGGCACAGTCCCGGGTCGCACTGATGATGATGGCGGTGGTTTGAAAGGCACAGCGGGGTCTGGCTGCTCCGGGACCCCCTCCTCTCTCTCCAGCATCATCCCTGACTCAGCCTCACGCGGGAGCCCCTGCAGCCTCCTCGCGCTCGTGCTGTGGCCGCGCGCTCTGTGACATTGCCGCAGCACGTCACTTTTCAGCCCCGTGGTCTGACCTGGTTTGCGATTTTAGTGAGAATAGCGGCGTAAAACGGGTCTGTTTTTAAAACAAGTGACCTTGATAGTCTCCGCTCACGTCATATGGTGATGTCAGGACGCAGCTGTCCGTCATAGACGTCATGGGGACGGGGTGACCCTCATCAGCATCAATTATTATGGATTTCCTGTAATCATGGGGTTTGCATAAATAAAGAGGAGGGAATAGCTATCTTGATGGCCTCTGGATTCTGTAAAATGCATTTTATAGAATCTAGAAGCTATTTCGATGGTCAAATATAGGCCATAGACATATGCTGTTCAAGTGTGCACTTCTTTATAGCGATATGATCAATCTTTCCTGATTTTAGAGTGTAATTCTGGAAATCGTCTTCTTATTGGTTGTAAATGAGATCAACATGACATCATTTCATGGATAGTTAGGCTCAACAGCTGCAGATGTGAAATTCTTAGCTCAAACCTGTTTTCTCCATGTCCCCTCAGCTGCACATCCCCCTGCGGCTGCTGTGTGGGGGGCTGCTCTTCACCTGTAATGCTGTGATGTGGACCTTTCTGGCCAAAGCTCTCAGGTACAAAGACAATCAACTGCAAATTTTAATATTATGATTATTGTGAAAATAAGATTTAGCTTTTTTTGTACTTATAGAGAACCTAAGAATGATTAAGAGCTCATCTAAAATATATCTGCTCAATGTTTTGGAGCATAGGTGACATTATATATATGTATTATATATATGTATTTATTCTTTTATATTATATTCTCCAGAAATACTTGATTATGTTGTAATAGCATAAAATTGACTCACCCTAACCTTCATGCTTTCAGGTACTCATCTTCCTCAGCCCAAACCACTGTGACCACCACCGCCTCCAACTTCGTATCTTCCGTAAGTAACACAGTGTTCTCATTTGTGTAATAAGGAAATAATAGCACATGCATCTGTTAATATCATAAGACTCCTTATAACAATGGAACAGTGGAAGTGTTAGCCTGATATGTTCCACAGTATGGCATTAAACACATCTTTCATTTATTCAAATACAGATGTTTTGATTGTTTAAAAAATGCCCTTGGCCCTGGGGCATCACCTGCTTGTCTCCATGATGGATAACTGCAATGCCATACTGTGGAACATCCCAGGCAAAACAATAACATCTCCATGGAGATGAGGCAGGTTGCGGACCTTCCACAATACAAGTTGCAGTGCACCTTTAAATGCGTACAGAGCCCTGAAAATACCATATACAATATCAATATCAATATCAGTTTTGTGTTGGCTGTTGGAAATGTTTCTGTATTTACTATGTTTACTAATAAAAATATTCAATATTTAGAAATAAGGCTGAGAATCACAAGGTTCCTTTCAATCTGATACAATACACAATAATGGCTCACGATAATGATTTTGTGATAACCGATATTTTGCATATGGTATTCTGTGAGGGCCCATGTTACACTATTTTCTGATCTATGTTATAATGTTTTTTCCTCATCAAAATGTTCAACTCAGCCCCACAGCTCATCAAAATACCTGGAGTTGTATTTTGTTTCATTTTTGGGCTGGGTTCTTCTCTCAAACAGTAAACACTCCACCTTGTGATGTCATGTGGTAATACAGGAAGTGCTCCACTGTGTTTTTTAACTTCACCTTCACTACAATCATTTGGATAATTTTAGCCCTGGAATTTCCAGTCTCTACTGAACAGAAGATAAAAGGTAGCTGTTAACTTGAAAAGTACCGCTTCATGACATCACAGGGTAGCACAGAGCATTTTGAGCTTTGGAGACAGACTAATAATAAAGGGTTACTCAAACATCTATGAATGAAACAAAACACAACTCCAGGTATGGCTTAAAGTGCTCAAGAATCCATTTTGTGCAATATAGGACCTTTAAGGAACCAAATATATTTTAACAACAGTTTCTTTGTTAACCCACTTCCTGCACATACTTAATATGAAATACACCATTTTAATCATCAAAACAAGAACTTAGATTACACTGTGAACAAATCTGTAAACAGCTTCTAAACAACTAGATATTGTTTTCTTTTGGTGTAATGTACCATCTGTTCCCCTCGTAGGCGTTCCTGGGGCAGCTGCTGTTTGGCGAGGCCCAGATGACGCTGTGGTGGGTGGGCATCTCCCTCACCTTCACTGGGCTCCTGGTCCTACACCGGGTCTCACCACAGGAGCGACCGCAAAGCACAGATGATAAGAGGGACGAATAGTAGTAAATTTGTCTCCACTAGCTCAGACTATCTATAAATAACATAAGCCAGGACATGAAAAGTACCAGACAAGCTTTAATATGGTTGGTATATCCAGCTTTCAATATTGTAGGTCAAAATTTTGGTCAAAATTGTAATTTGCAGTCATTTGCTTCTTAGGTTGTTTTTTGCACTCAATGCCCTTTTCTTGGGTAATCATCTATTTATTCTTGAAATTGAGCATAAAAAAATCCAAAATGTTACTTATAAATATACTTTTTATTTATCAGTTGATAATTACTACTTTAATAATGTTACAGAGCAGTTAACCAATGCTCTCTAAATTCAAATGTTTAATGTACAATGACAGTCTGGCTAGTGGAGACAAAATAAAGTTGTCTATAGAAATGCAATGAAGCAAAAATCATGATTAGCTTTACACAATATTGATGGACTATTGTCGCAGAACAACACGTTAACATGGTTGAAAATACACGATCATTTGTCAGTATATGTATGTGGTCAATCAAGTGGATGGCATCACCAAAGCTTAGAGATCGACCGATATATATATTTTTGTTCATGGCTGATGGAAATACTGATTGTTTAGAATCCAGAGAACCCGACAGCCCATATTTTTGGGCCAATTTTGATAATTTGATTCTATACTTTAGATTTACTCCAAACCCATCAACAAACCTATTTTACTAGAAATCTATAAGAGAACAGTTTAGTCGCTGTTATCTCTTTGTACTAAAGCGTGCAAATAAAGCTTTGTGCTGGTAGTTGGCAAAAACAAAATATCGGCTTATACTGGAGATTTAAGGCCAAATGTTCTAAAAATTGCAAATATCGGCCCAGTATATCGGTCCATCTCTACTTTTAAGTCACTTGTCTTAAGTTAAAGATGCACTATGTAACTTTTCTAGTGCCGAGTCCACACCCCGCTTGTCTCCATTGCATTGCCTGAATTGTTCCATGTTGTGTTAAACTCATCTATCTTGTATTAGTATAAGTATTTTTATTGCAAAAAAACCCCCAAAACTTGAAAACATGCATTCTTACTGTGAGCTGCTGTTTCCATGGAGAGAGATAAGTTTAATGCTAATCTGTGGAACATTCCAGGCAAAGCATGTATGCAAACAAGCAGGTGCACAGACCTTCCACCAGAAATGTTACGTAGTGCACCTTTAAGTTGTGCTAACTAAACATTATAAACTGGCATCAAAGCAGGAGGAACCATTCTGATGTAGCACTGAGAGGTCAGGGCTGTTTCATTCATTTTGCCTTTCTGAATCTGAGCCTTTTGAGATGAGAAAGACCCATTAGTTTGTGAAAATAAGATTTTACATTTAATCCAATATACGACGTCGCTTCTTATCAGTTATGTTTAAATTGAATCCTGAATTGTAACTTTCTAAAAACAAGCTTAAGCTCAAAGTCATTAACACTAGTTCATTATTTTTTCCCACCCAGTCTCAATTGTCTTAGTTGTTCTATAGTCACAGCTGAGATGTGGTGCAGACATTGCTTCTGTAACCTGTAACCACCAATCCCACTATCATGATCATGGGTGAAGTGTGTTGCCCAGTAACACAACAGCTGTGTGTCTAGAGATAGTGAGGATTAGACTACAAACTTTGAAATTAAGTTCAAGCTTTTCTTTCTCTTGATCGATTACCACTCACATCTCCAAATTATTTCAATCTCTCTCTCTCAGTCACAACTAAGACAATTGAAAAACAAAGTAAAGCATTTCTTACTAATACTACATTTTTACATCGTCATTTGAGACCATAACTTCCTTTCGAGCTGTACATTCCACACAACAACAGTACCTGGCTTAATTTGTATTCATTTTGCATCAGCTGTGGATTCACACTGACTTTAGCTACATTAAAGGCTTTCCTCTTGTCCCCAGAGACACCACAGGGCCACAATAACATCACGTAAGTATCATATCACTGATGGGACCTATAAGAGTGGGTATGTGTACACTACATTAAACAGGGGAGTGCTTGACATTAAAGGAGCTTTCTTACATATCAGACATTATAATATAAATGCATAATGGTAGCTCTTTGGTGTTGAAGCCACAGCAGCGACGCACAAAGCGATCCGACGTGCTTCCAGCTGCCTGTTGAGTTATTATTGTGTCCTGTGAATTTCTGTACATCCCTGTGAATGTGACTTAAAGTACTTTTCATTTGCAAAACAGTGATAAACAGAAGATTTGTTTAAGCAAAGTAGTAAGTAGGGGAAATGGTGCTGTGTTCATCTTGCATCCACATTCATCCCTTGTGGATGAATAAAGTTTGTCAAAGTTTAAGAATATATAGCAAAAAGGTCAGTGGCAGTGGGTTTGAAATCTCTCAGCTATAGGTCAACCAGTGCTTTAGGGTTTTTCTGAAATCATTGTGATGACGATTTGATTTGAAAATGATTTTGTAACGGTAGCATTCGCTTCAAAGTTAGTGCTGTAATCACGTCCAGGGACATTAGCATTAGAGTGAAGACTTGTAAGTTTTAAGATTTATAGCCTACATGATATGGATAAGATAGGATATGTTGTTGTTTGTAGAGGAAATTATGCTACTCACATAATTTCAGTCTGTGAATTCTGCTAATTGCAACCATTCAAACTGTGCTCTTGATTTGATTGCAAAACATATAGCAGCTATTAATTGCAATGATTTTAGAGCTGCACTACAGCCCTGTAATGAACACAGCACCATCCTCATTCATTTGTATCAGAAGTTCTTTGCCTTCATTTCTTATGTGTCTTTTCGGTGCCTGGTCTGATCCCACTCTCACTGTAAACACTTCTGCAGAGCATGGCCTTGAGCACGACTTTCAAGTATACTTCAATAACACACTTAAATGCACTGGACACTGTAAAAGCTAGAATATCACGGACACGGGTACGACAAAATGCATGTCAGATATTCAACTGGAAACTCACTGCAAAATGTGATCTTCAAGTCTAGTCCAGAGCAGCGATTTTAACTGGTGTCATTGTGATGGACCAATTTCATGTGTTTTGTCTACAACTTAAACCAATTTAGTAATCAATTTGTAATGACTATAACAACACTAGAAATGGGATAAATGTTTTGATTGAATTTAAATTAATTTTGTTGTGTCAAAAGATTGAGTGAATTTTGGTACCACATTAGACCAGTGTAATGAACTGAAAATGGGCCAAAGCAGATAAACGTTATTACACTGCAAACAAATAATGTATTGAGCACAAATTGTTTAAATAAAATAAATGTATGGTTGGATACATTTTCTGCAGGATGTTGCTCCTTAACAATGACTAAATCCATCCATGTGTCTTATTGAAAATGTGTAAAGTGTAAATAAATAGTGTTAATAGAAAACTGGCTGTGAATAGGTCTCTAATGATGAGACAACAATCACTGGTGAATTATGAAATAAACATTTTCATCTGAAATGCTAATGTGTGTACATTTCATGATTATTTCATATCTCCATCAACAATTTAACACAGAATATGAGGAGCTGGAGTAATAAACTAAACTGAATCTACTCTGGCCACACATATACATTTAAAGGCACAACTTTAAATGTAACTTTCCTGCTTGTCTCCATGGAGATGTTATTGCTTTGCCTGAAATGTGTTGCATTAAACTTGTCTATCTCGCATAGGTTAGGGTTAGGGTTCTTGCTATGAGTGGGGTCGCCTCTGTAACTGTAACTGTATCTGTAACTGTAACTGTAACTTGGCCTGGTGATGTCGCACGCTTGTCTCTATGGAGATAGATCAGTTTAATGCTGGACTGTGGAACATTACAGGCAAAGCAATAGCATCTCCATGGAGACAAGCAGATGGCAGACCAATCCATCAGAAATAATACACCTGTAAGAGTTAATCGTTATCTGCGAGCTCTAAATACAACTAATTTACCCCACTGTGAACTCAAAGCAGACACACTCCAGCTAAAAACCATACAACAAAGATAAGATTAATTCAGTTAAAGTCTTGATCTGTTTGTCACATATATATTTTATTCCCCATTCAAACAATAACAACAAAAGCAACATTTGTGGCCAGTCAGCACAAACAGTCCACATAAGACCACTTACACACATACTTAATATGAGAAAAACAACAAAGCTGGTGTGTTTTCTGTGTAAACTGTATTCCAGCATTTAAAACTCATTATAAAAGCCAACCTCTCGATCCATTTCTTTGTGTTTAAGCTAATTTGGCAACAAATGTCATCAAATTCAACATGTCTTTTGTAACTAAGGCTCGTCAAGACACTAGGAAAGGCAATTTATACAACTTTTTTTTTTCTTTTTGTTACCAATCAAACATTATAACTATCAGTTCTTTCCTTGGACCACTTCTGATAACTTGGGCAGCATAGTGTATCGCAGAATTATAGATTTTCAGTCTCGGTTAAGCCTCCGTAAGGAATTTATTTTGACACATTTAAATCTAAGTGTGTCAAACAGTCAAACAATATCAATAGTAAATACTAAACATAGTTATAAAATAGCACAGTTCTTCCCTAATACTGACCACTGCCACAGTGGACTAAACCAGGTCTAACCCATCTGGATTAAACCAGGACTAAACTAGGACTAAACAGGTCTAATCTAGACACTTCTCCTGGTTTGGCCCTGGTTTGAGTTTAATTTGAGTCCTAATGTAGACTTAGTTTGGCCCTGGTTTAGTCCTGGTTTAGTCCTGGTTTAATCTCTGGTTTAGTTACATTTTAGAACCAATTTAGACGTGGTGACACGTGTGAACACGCCATTAACCAAGCCAAACGGAGCAGGACTAAACCAAGGCTAAACCAGCTTCCACCCCGCAGAAGGAAATGAGGACTAAACCGGGTCTGAACCAGGACTAACCCAGTTCTATCCCATCAGGACAAAAGCAGGTCTAAACCAGGTCAGAATCAGGTTTAACTAAGTCTAACTAGAGCTCCCAGTCTTGTCAAACTCCCTCAAATCCTCTTCTTTGACATTTTTCTGCATCTAAGAGAAAAAAGTGACCACTCTCAGGTGCCATGTTGAAGATATATTCTGTTATTCAATTCACCGGACAGTAAAGTCACACCTGATTGGTCATTTTTCATGTTTCCTTGTTGAGTGGGCACAAATGTGAACATAAAATAAGTGACAGTTCATTGCTGCTCGCTCACGGCTTCTGTAGAACGTATTGCTTGCATGCCTGATATTTTGATCAGAGCTGGTGATATAAAACCAAACAGGTAGTTACAACAAAGTCAGTTTATGGAGCGTCTAGTGTTTTGCCTCTTCCAGATGGCCCTCACAGTGATGGCTTTGCTAATAGTGTTTATTTTTGTCATGCAATCAAGTTGGAGGAGCACAGCTGTGATGTTGGCCAATAAGGAAGAGACACTTTAAACTTGGCATTTAAAACTTAACAGAAGCAAAGTAAAGAAAGTACGAAAACTGTTCTGATTACTCATAATACAGTGATGTTAAAAGAGATTTGGTGGGGTAATCTCGTCTTTGTTTAAAAGCACACTATGTAACTTTTCTGGTGGGGGTCCACTTTGCGTCTGCTTTACCTGGAATGTTCCACCTGCTTGTCTCCATGGAGAAAGATAAGTTTAATGCCTTACTGTGGAACATTACAGCCAAAGAAATCAATAACATCTACAGAGAGACAGGGAAGAAGGTGGTGAACCCTTCACCTGAAAAGTCACATAGTGCACCTTTTTATTTAATCAGTATGATTCACATTTAGACATCCTATGTGTTTAGTTTGTATTTAGAATTTACAGCGTGGTTTAGTTTAATCTTGTTTTAGGTCAAATCTGGTTTGGATCTGGTGGCCCTCAGAAACATGGTGAATAAAGCTGATTTAACTATAAAAAAATGATTCCCTGAAAAGTTTTATTATTATTATTTTTTAAACTAAATGGTAAATTGGTCTTCTCTTACTTTATTGCACATTCATAACACTTAAAATCAAGGAACCAGTGTCTTGCCCAAGGACAAAATGGCAATATGTAGTGGTGGGGGCAGGAATCAAACGCCAGATTTGACACTAGTTGTCGTCTCATCTAAGCTCATTTGAATTTATAAGGAAGTTAAGTCAAGCACTGAACACTCTGGCCAATCATAACTTAATTTTGAGGCTAGTTTATCCACTTTAATAGCATAAAGAAGTTGTTTTAGAGAGTGGTTTAACTTTTTTTTTTTAAAGTAATGTATCCATACAAATTGATGAATAATTTTCTATCCCTATATATCCAGATATCTTTAAAGTTCAAGGTGTGTTCAAATGCCAGGTCTAAAGTGGACAATATAAACTATTAAAATGATCAAATAATCCATTATTATTACCCAGTATAATCCAGTCTCATCCTGACTGTCACATTAAGGCAACAATGACAAATATCTCTAAAATCTAAGGCATTTTTTTTCCAGCATTCGACAGAACTAACTATTCAGCAAGTGACAAATGATTACAGTAATAAAGGAAGACAAAAGCCAGGCACAGGTTCAAATCTGACCTGGTGCTTTTGGGCAACAACATTCATTTCACATTATTTGTCGAGGGTTGTAGAAATGGTTTGACGTTTTGGTGATAACTTCAGTCACTTTTGTTGCTTTTACTGATTTTAAGTGATCACTGGATTTGTCAGAGTTGTGAAGTTGTAATGTGGAAATTTGTGTAAGAGTAAAACAGCTAAACCAGTGCATCTGAAGAAAGTAAAACACAATGGAACATAATTAACAAAGAATAAATAGTTTTAAGTATTTAGGAAAAGGCCATATACACTATTTATATAATTTAGTTATGTAGAATTTGTTGTATATGGCTTACCTGTTTTCTTTATCTTCAATACGTATTTCAGATTAGGACACTATAAACTAAATGCTAAAGTGTGCAAAGACTATACAAAATGTTATTTTAATTTGACTTGGTGTGATTTGAATTGAATAGCTAAATTAATTATTTCCAGAGTATTTTAATATTTGAGAAGCACCCATACTTGCAAAATCTCAATCAGCACCCAACAAGAATAATAAAAAGAAAACGTGACACTTAAAAAAACATATTTTCAATCAAGTTTACAATATAACACCAAGATATATCCGTAAAGAAAATATATAAGAGTGGTTTAGGAGTTCATATGTTTTAGTTTCTCTTTCCTCACACGATGTACTGGTAAACGTCTGCTTTGCCGTGGTCCGGGGTGGCAAAAGGACTGAGCCAGGCCACTGAAAAAGGGTGTCCGAAAACCACCTTCATGTTCATCCATTTAGACTTTTTGGCCCATCGTCGCTCCTCCTTCTTCAACTGCTCAATCCCCTACAGGTTAAAAATCAAAAGGAGTATCTATAGAAGCCCTGTCACAATAATTACTATATCAACTTATCATTCAATAAATTACGAATGGGACAGTATTTTTGGACTCAATGTTTTCCTTTAAAGCTACCATCTGTAATTAGACTGGCCAACCCAGGGGCCTGTTGTATTCTCGCATATCACCACTAGATGCTGTCTATATTGCCACTTTCTGACAGTGTGCCAGCTTTGGTCTGACAGAAGGAAGGGGGGAACTGGTTTCATATCTGCTGTCTACTGGTGAAAAAAAATCAAATAAACTTGATGGTAGCTTTAAAAATGGTTTCCGTAGAGGCTGAAAATATCAACAGGAAGAACTGACAGTCACAGAGTATAGGATTCCTTTGCCAGATTATCTTTGCCATCAGTCATTCCTGGAGGTGATGATTTAAGGATACATGTCATGAGAAAAACCTTGTTTGAACTGGAGGGTTTGAGACTGATTTTATTTATTCCAAATTATAAGGATCTTCTGTAGTAATTTATTTTATTTAATTGTGCATATAGAAATCTGTGTAACCCTGCTACATTTCTATTATGTTACCCATATATATATATATTTTCTGTTTACATATATCTAGATTTGTATTCACTAATCCATTTTTATATTGTCTTTTTAGCTAATAACAAATAGAGGATTGTATAAAAAGAATAATAAAGTTTTGGTTACTCACGGTCTCGTCCGAGCAGATGGAGTGGACCTGAGTCCCAAACATCACAGCGGTGAAAATGAGGAAGAGCAGCCCCTCGAAGCACAGCAGGATCAGCAGGATCACAGTGGCCGGAGGAGAGAAGTTACTGCACTCTGACACGAAGAGGGGGGCAATACGTAATTAACATAAGGCTGTGTAATAGTCCCACACATCATCAAAACCAGGACTAAAGTAGGACTAGACCAGCCCAGGACTAAACCAGAAGTAAACCAGGACTAGATAAGGGACCAAAGATAAAAAGAATTACCGGTAAACGGATTGATGATTTCATTACCACAACAAATAATAGAATGTAATTTTCAACACAAAATAGTGATGTTTTTTCATATGTCCATGTGGTATTATAGTAGACACTATGTCATTCTGATAAAGATCAAGACAAGAAAAGGTCTGACTTTGTCCTATTCATGTGATTTTGGATATTTTCAGTAGCGATACGTTTTCTAATTATGATAAACAGAATACATACAGACATAATAATGGCTAAAAGGTGGATTTATTTGTATGAAAGTTATAGAAGATTCTTACTTGCCCAGTCCTGTTCAAAACAGAAAACAAAATGGAAGGCCGCCATAACGAGAGCGTGGAAGGAGATCAGTGCAATATACATCTGGAAATGTAAAAAAAAGATATATATATAATGCACATTTTTAAGATTATTGAAAAAAACATTTACAATAATTATTAATAAATTACTTACAGTGAAAAGCACAAAGTATTTCTGGTTGTTCTCTCCCACACAGTTGTTGACCCAGGGACAGTGATGGTCCATCTTTTTAATGCAGCGCTTGCAAACACTGAAGACACAAAAAACAAATATGAGGATTAAAAGGGCCTGTACCTGATTTATAGTAATAAGTCCACTGTGTGCTGTCTGTATCCAATTAGAAAGCATTTTATTGTCTGATTTTTTTTTATTCAATATTTTAAATAAGCTAGTTGTGTTCATGTTTTTAAAGACAGCAAAAATCAGGTACAGTGCCTTTAAATGATCAAGCTCTAGGTTGGTTATATTGTTGAATTTGATTGCTGATTGATCAAAACTATGCTTATTTTTGTTTTGAGACAGTGAACTACTTCAGTGTTACATAGCTGTTGGAGTTTTGGTGATGTTGTCCAAAGCAATGCCAATACAAAATGTGTGTGAAGCTTTTTCCCACTTACCCACACTGCAGAAATATATAATGGACCTTAAAGCATTTACAAATTGAATAAGGAGATGAATAATTAAATACTAAAAGACTCTTGTGGAAGGAGGTAACTTTCTATATTTTCCTCTGTTGCACTACTCGACTGTGACAGCTCTTATAAATTCCCAACCAGTTTTGTTCCGTGTCAAAATATTTAACAAAAAGTGGTAATACATGTAAAGGTTTTAAAAGTAGTAGCTCAAACTTGTTCAGGGTCATTTTTTCAGACAAGATAGACAAAAGAAATCAATCAAAATCAAAGTCACCCTCCATGTGAAGTACCTATTTTTTACCCTTATATTTAAAAGGTGCATTATGTAACTTTTCTGGTTTACGGTCCAACACCTGCTTGTCTCCATGGAAAACAGATACATTCCATCCAGACAAAGCCACATAATCTTCATGGCTCTGTTTAGAATGTTCCACAGTATCTTTTCTCCATAGAGACAAGCAGGTGACATCACAATTAATTTTAGTGCTAATAAAACCTATAATTGACTAAATGGAAAAATACAGACACATTTAATGCCATGTGTGGAGCATTCCAGGCAAAGCAATAACATCTCCATAGAGAAAAGCAGGTGGCTGAACCTCTACCAGAAAAGTTACAGTGTGTCCTTTTAAACACAGTATTTGTGTGATATCATGTCTTAAGAGGAGACCTTCCACCCACAAAACTAAAATAATAATACCCAGAACAATCCTGCTTTCATTCAAACTGACAGTGTTTCTCCCTTTGAGGCTGTGGATGACTCACTGCCTTTGAATCAATTACTCTGCAGTGTTTTTGCTCTTTTCAAGTCTCAGATCCCGGGAAACTTCAACCCGCGGGACTCCTTATTACCAAACTGTGAAGTCTAATGGGAAATGCAATACAGTAGGAGAAATTATATTCTCTGAGGAGCAGATGAGACAAGCAAATAGGCTGGGTGCATGACATTTTAGAGTTTGTAGATTATTTGAGGACAAGAATCTAGATAAGTCTATGGTGAAATACTGTTTTTGGAAGAAATGGCCAAACAGATGTTTAATCTTATGATTTTTATTTTAGATGGGACCACAAATGTGTCATATTATTCTTCTAATTTAAGGTGCATTCACACTTGCCCTGTTTTAGTCCTGGTTTGGTACTGGTTTGACCTTGAGTTTAATCCTAGTTTAGACATGTTCCAGTCCTGGTTTAGACATGTTCCGGTCCTGGTTTAGACATGTTCCGGTCCTGGTTTAGACATGTTCCGGTCCTGGCCAGGTCCCTGGTTCTAGGTTTAATCCCAATTTGATGCAATGTGTGTGTAAGTGTGAAGTATCCTAAAAGTCCTTTCAACTGTTTCAACATTTTTTAATATTTTAGTAAAATCTAATTTCTCCTTAGTTCATTTAGGCTGAGAGCATAGATATTGGACTTGGTGCCAGTTTTATTTTTATTTTTTTATTTTAAACCAGATCAAAACATCTGAATATTAAACACTGTCTCTTGATAATGTTTGTGATGTGTAGTGAATGTATCCCTCAATGGGACGGTTACATAAGGATTGCCAGTGTCCCTCGTGTCCCTGTACCTGCAGTGGTGTGCTCGGTCGGGTTTGATGCTGCAGCATTTGGGACACTTGTATACCACCTGTCCCGGTTTGAGCTGCAGACTCTCAATGAACTCTTTGGTCGCGTTCCCCTTCGGCACAGCCCCCTGGAAAACAGGAAGGAACAGAAAAAGACCATTAAGACCATTAAGACCATTAAGGCTGGCCAAAAAATAAAAATATTAATGACCATTCAGACTTTTAGCATCATTTTACCTCAAAGGAACAAAGCATGAGCTGTATTGTATTTTTGATAATGAATATATAATAATCATGAAAAAAGTTCACACAAAATGCCTGATTTTTCACAATAGCAACAATGGAAATTAAAATCTGTAATAACTGTGGATATTAATTGTTTTATTAAAGAAAAGCCAAAAATTCCTTACAAAATCCGTCACCTTCAGCACCTTATCTGTGTGGTGTGAATAATGTAACTTAACTGCAGGACATTATTAGGTCTTTACATACCGGGTCTGTGCACATGGCCCTGGCGTGGGAGGCTAAGGCGAGGAAGGCCAGTCCGTTAAACAGGACTCCATTGAAGAGACTATAGGCCACGTTTTTCATCGGGAGCAACATCACGAAAACCACCACGAACTCCGCGTAGAAGACCAGGAACCAGGTAATGATCCCGCACACGATGCCGCACCCGTCCCGAATAAACCACATGGTGTCCGAGGAGGTGCGGGGAGGGGGAGGGGCGCAGTGCTCGGGGCGCAGGTAGCCAGGCTGACGCTCAATGTCCCGGGTGCGGTGGGCGGGACTCTTCATTCTCAATCCAACCTCATGCTGAGAGAGAGAAAGAGAGAAAGGGAGATGATACTCAGAAATGATAAGTTCTTGTATATCAACAAGTTAACGGACAATAGGGCTGAATCATTTTGGGCAAATCTAATAACGATACTTCTGACAAGCATTGAGATTGTGATTAGATTTGTGGTTTATGTTTTTATGATTCTGCACATTTTAATATCCGAGAACATTTGAGAGAAGACTGAAATATGAGCTACTAAACTACTACCAATACACAAATCCCATTAATTTCTGAACTTGTTTGTGCAGGTCTAAACTACAGGGTAAGCCGTTTTTTTTCCCACATAAAACAACATAATATTTTTGCCGGGAAAATTATGTTACTTAAATAGAAGGTTTGCAAATGGCTAAATGTGATAATTCAAATTTTGGTTTTCGATTCAATTACGATTAATCTCGCAGCCCTAATGACCAGACTGAACAGAAATATATACGGTCAGCAAATACAAAATCGTATTCCTTATTCAATCCAAGTTTAGTTTTGATTTATTTGTTAATGTACTTCCCTTTTATAACAGCAAACGTCTCCTACTACAGATACCATAAATGTTATTTGTCATTTTATGGAAGGCAAATGCATGAATGCTTTGACCTATATTAAAAAAAAAAAAACATTGTCCAAAAGCTTTTCGCCGAGCCACAACGTTGCAGTAACAAAATTATACTCAATACTCTATATTAAGCTCTGTTCAAAACAAATCACCAATGTTTTTCATGCTCCCCATAGTTTTTCATGCTCCCGATGAAAATCTATGGGGTCATATCCAAGTTATGCATTTGTTGATACTGCCACATAACATATTCAACTTTAACCTTTAGATGAATCAGGGTTTTAAGTTATCAGACAATAGCCAGCTTTTGTGACTCACTGTTTTCTCATCCATCTGAATACAATAGAAAGTCACAACGTCACAATTATGGACCAGGACAAAAAGTGACTGTCCACAAAGAAATACGACTAAATTACTGTAGAAAAAAAAAATCTGCTTCAAAGCTGCAGCCCATGAATAACGCATTGCATTTAGTCCTCTGTGAGTGTGTGCACAAAGCCTGGCTTCAAAAACAGGCCAAAATGTCAAAAACTCAGAAAAAGTCTAGTGTTACGAGCAGAAAGCTCAGAGCGAGATAAAAGAGGTTATATCTGGAGCAGGGCAAAACGTAATGCACTTTGGGAGAGTTAGTTTTTTGTGGTATGGGGTAAAGCTGAACGATTTGGATAAAATATCTAATTGAGAATTTTCTGACAAACTTTAGATTAGATTTGTGATTCATCTTTCAATAATAGGATTCTGTTCAAAATTCATATTTTAAACATATAAAAGAAGAATTGTCAAAAAAATGAAATATGAACTGACAAACTAATACAAGAATCACATTTCAAAAAATATTTACACAGAGTTAACTATAGACAGGATATTTTGTTGTTTGTGTAGGAACTTATAGTTAAAAATTGCAGCTGTTGTGATTTGCTGATTGCATCCATTCAAACTGTGATTTTGATTCAATTGCAAGTTAGTATGGGGACAACTTTTGGGATCTGATTTAAGTTTGATTAGTGCTAGTTTTAACTTGTATTCATCTAGTGTAGTCCTGGTTTTAGTCCTGGTTTTAGTCCTGGTTTAAGTTCCTAGTATTTCCAGTCCTGGTTTTAGTTTAGACCCTCTAATATTGTTAAAGGCGCACTATGTAACTTTTCTGATGGAGGGTCTGCCACCTCGTTGTCTCCATGGAGATGCCATTGCATGCTATTTAATGTCGTCATATGACATTAAACTTATTATTAAGTTATAGTTCAGATCTGTGAAAAGTTGATCTTCCTCACAGTAAGAATACATGCTTTTTCCAAGATATTTTTTAAGCAGTAAAAACATTTATAGTTTAATAAATGTTTAATGCCATACTGTGGAACATTAAGCAGCAATTAAGGAGCAATAACATCTTATTGTTGACAAGCAGATGATGTTTCTCCTCCAGCAGAAATGTTATAGTGCACCTTTAATTTAAATATGGCTAAATAAATAAATAACATCTCAAACCCGATAAATTAGTTTGAGAACCCATTAGACTTGAGACTTGAGGGACAATATAATCTCACTTTTGTCTCCAGATTACTTGGGAAACACTAATGATCCTTGAAATGAAACAGCTTCCCAGAGGAGAGACAGAATTACCCAGATTTAGTGAAACTGCTCAGACCATTACCTTTGCCTCTTGTACAGGTTGGTCCAGCTCTAACAATAGCCTTCTCAAATTTCACTGACCATCTATCACTTAGGCCAGGGCCTGCTTTGTGTTGTCAGCTGATTTTTATCTTCTTCTTTTAAACTGATAAGAGGCTACTGGATGCAAAGTTTAATCAAGTCTTCACTCAAAGGACTACTAACCATGTAATTGTCAGTTCATGTTTGTAATAAGACCAAAGACACATTATTTTTAAACATGTATAACAAAGACAAGGATTTATATTACCATTTTATAGGTAAAAGCTGCCCATGACATGACTTGGGCTGCAATGGTTAATCAACTAATCATAACCATAAAATTTGTATTTTAGTAATTGAGAAAAGACTCTGAAACACATATGAAAAGACGATTTTATAACAAATACAGTTGCATTACTTTAATCAAAAATTATTTCTTATTTTCATAAATAATACTCTTTTTGCAAATATTCTCTATTTAGAAGCCTTCAGTATTCAGATAACGTATTTTAAAAGTCTCAAGTGTATTTAAAAAGTCTCTTTTGACTGATCAAAATATTAATCACTAGCGGTTTACTAAAATAAGATAGTTGCAGCCCTAGACATGACTAATTAATCATCTTATTTTAATATGTGATAGTACAAAGGTCATGACATTAGTGATATGAATTGCTTCCTTCCTAAATTTAGCTGATTCACTTGAGTAAGATTTTCAGGTCCAACTTGTTTCAGCAAAGACAAATGTTAAGATGAGAAAAGTATGCACTCATGAACAATGAGTGCTGTGATACCAGTCCACAGGTGTGAAATTAATAATATCACAGCTACTCTAACTTATATCAAACTAATCGCACAATAATTAAAATGTAAATTGTGTTATTGTCATCTGTGCCTTTCTTATCTAAAATCTGCAAAAAGCTTTAAGACTAATCATTATCAGTGTTAAGCTATCTCCATTTATTGTAAATTCACTTGGGGGGGATAAAAAGCCAGTAGAACAGTTGTTGTGTCCTTAGGCAAAAATTTAATGTGTTAATGTGTCTTTGTAATTGGTGAAAAGTTTGCCTAATGAATTATTACTATTGGCACAAACAATAAAGTGAATCCAACTTAAGCACAAAAATGGAAGTTTGAACAAAAATATAAAATGTCTTGCTTACAAGGAACTATAGTTTAAATCCAATACAGAACTTTTTCCACTATGTCAAAATACCACAATTTCACTTGCTTGAGCACCTCTAATAAATTATAGAAGGGCTTGTCTGACACCCTGGTGCTGGCAGTGCAGTGATTGGGTTACGAAGGGGCCACAGAGAAAGCAAGGGCTGATGGGATATAGAGAGCAGACAAGGGAGGATTAGAACACTTCCTGGTGAGATACATTAACCAATTACCACTTAAATGAAAGCCAATGGCACCGACAAATACAGATGTGACAGATTAAAATGGAGAAATTTCGAAGCATTAATTTAGTCTAAAAGAGGAAGAGAAGTCAAGAGACCAGTGTTTGTTTAACAGTTCTGTGTGTGTGTGT
>KN474530.1:0-37630 GCA_000787095.1 Periophthalmodon schlosseri
GGATAAGCGGAAGAAAATAGATGGATGCAAGTAAGCCATTCAATAAAAAAGGGCTTTTTAAATTAGATTTAAATATGTCATGTCATAGACAAGTCCACCTAAGCATTATTTTACATCTTTGCCTGCTGCGGTGTCATTTTTTGGACTATTCTCTTACCGTTCTTGTGTTGCAACACTGCAATTTCCCCATGTGGGACAAATAAGGGTTCTCTAATTTTATCTTATCTTGCCTGTAAGGCTAACCTTGCACAGCAAGATGGATTCTCACAGAATTTCTGAGTGCACAAACTTTCTCTCAAATTGGATGTAACAAAAGTTAGATTTTTTGGCAATTGTGGCGCTTCGACCAATCAGATTCATATATTCTTCATGACATTTCACCTTTTCCCGATTGCTTTTAGCGAGAGCCATTCCAGACTGATAAATGTGAAGAACATCGATTCAAAGCACCACAAATATAAATCTAGGCTAGACCCAGAGTCATCAGAAAATGACTTTGCCCTCAAAACCCCCCTTGTCTTGTTTGTAATTGGTAGCTTCCCAGGTACACCCCGAGAAACTTCATCTCCTTTGAGGTCCACTCACATCCAGCTGAGAGTGTGCACCCACCAACTGAGCAAGAGCTCATCTATATCGACAGATACACACTGCCCCACTCCAATAACTGTAATAATATGTGGCACAAATTCTACCTAACATTTTTATATAGTCCAGAAGTGGGCCTTCCACAAAATTTCCCTCTTGACAAAGATGAGCAAAGAAGGCTGTAAACCATTGATCACTATAAATCAAAGCCCAGCTCCATTAGCCTTAAGTCCTAACTGCTGGCCTGAAAGGCTAACTGACATACGGATACTTAACACATGTGGACAGCCTGGCCTCATATATAATAAAACAAGACACATGATGAAGAGGGGCTAAATGCCATCTCAGAATGTCACACTTTTGCAGGTGAGCGGTGTCACGTCTCTGCACTGGTTTACTCATATTTCCGCCACAATAAAGCAGTAAGAAACGGCTGGAGCTGCCCAGACTGACAGCTCCTGATCTCCATCGTTTAGCAGCAGGCAGGAGGTAATTAGCAGTAGTCTCACAGGATCTACAGCACACAGAGGCTGCTGTCCAGGCTCCACCACACTGACAGCAGGAAAGCATCTTGTATCACACTGACGTTAGTGACAAAAGAATGAGACATTTAATTGATATAAAGATAATGGTATTGTCATTATTCCAGGAAAGAGAAAATTATATATTTGAGTTTTAAAATGTAAGACATTGTACAAGGCATACAAGAGCTAACCTTTATAAGTCTGTAATTAAAGTCTGATCCCACTCTGTTTGAGCTGGATTTTCAGCAAAGTTAGAAAATTTCAACAAATGAAAATTTGAATATTCTGTCATTTTTCTTGTCTTTTTACAAATTCTAAAAGTCTTGAATGCAAATTTTGCTGCAAATGTTGCACAGCAATGGTACACATTCTTTAGGAGAAGCATCTACACTAGTTGAATGAAAATGCTAAATTTATGACTAACTCATGATTGTCTGAAATTTTTCTGGTAGAAGGTCCACAGAAATGCTTATCTCCATGTTATCGTTTCGCCTGGAATGTCCCATGTCCCTTGCCTGGCAAATCCAGAATGATATCACTCTGTATATTTTATACAGATCAGTATCAGTCTGGTCCCCATGTCCTCCATTGCGTCTCAAGGCTGGTGTGATTGTACAATCCGATTTGTTTTTTTTCAATGACACATGTGAAACGAAGGAGCTCACTGGTCACCTATCACTTACAAAGAAATCAAATTTATCTCACCTCAGATTAACAGAGTTTAGTCCTGTGCTCATTGATTCTGTAGAAATCCACAATGTTTTTCAGTCCCTTGTGATATTTTTTTCTTTATTTTTTCCAGTATGGACAGACCTGTCACTCACGCCCATCTGAACTCTGAGATTTGCCAATGATCAGACTCACGTCTTCATAAAGTATTGAAGTGGTAACAAAATTTTCTATCTTCACGGAGCAGCTAGATTTGTGGAGAGACAAGCCTGCTCACGGTAAGAATGCATTTTTAATAGCAAGATCAATGTTTAATGCAACTCTGTGGAACATTTGAGAAGTTACCAATTTCAACTTTTAAAATGTGCAAATATAAAGTTAAGGTTTGTACATTTTACAGAGTTAATTTTAAGATAAATGCCATGTAAAAATGGCATCAAAACAGTCAAAATGTGTGATTTTTTTAGATTATTCAGTGCTGGAAAAAGGAACTATGCAAAAGCAATACCGCCTGTTTCACACCAACCTAACTGTGCATGGATAATTTGTCAAATACTAGACCTGGGAATTACCATAGAAGCTTAAACGGTCCAATAAGCACGTTGGGGCCCAGTTGTTTTACCTTGTCAGCAGGAGACTTCAACGGCGCGACATGAGACTGCTGAGTATATGAACAGTAAATCTGCGCGTGTCAAACTGAGTTGCCAGAGAGTACAGGGCTGATTAAACAACTGAAGGGAATCAATGGCGGTTCGGAGTGACTTTGGCAGACAGGAGGCAGACGGTGGTGCCATATGTGCAGTGACTGACACGGCTCCGGTCCGCTCATAAACAACTCATAATGGACCACTGCGTTGCCCATTGACATCAGGCCAGCTCCCTCCTGCTCGCATGCAAATTCAATAACAGTAATGGATGGATACTGTGGTTGCTTGCATGACTTTCTGACCTCAAGATCAAATTCATACAGATCCACATTTAACTTAACTGTTCCAGGAGTGATGTGTTTTGTCTTATTCATTTTAATAGGACAGCTAAAATAAATATCAGTTTTGATGTTTATAGACCGTGCAGACAGGTGGTTGTTGTTTATATGTTTGTTTTATTTGGCAATGAATAATACTAGCCAATATCTAACTTCTAGTTCCACTTTCTAAAGGTCACTAATGTTTGCAGGATTTGTGATGTTTCATGAAATAAAGCTATTTTACCATCAAACTGTTGTGCTGGACAATAACGCGTCAAAAATATAGTGGAACACAACGTTAGATATCAGAAATGCTTATTATGTGGTCGTTAGCGACAAACTTAGCATACATGCTAACTGCTAACGTTAATAAGAGAGGTGGCTAGGACTTACTGACTTTTGATTTACTTGTGGAACCTTTTAAAGAAATTGTGCTTTTCAGAGTATGTCTGTGTAATCCCTCAGTCGTCCAGGTCTGATCCATAGTAAAAGCCAAAGTTAAATCTGTCAACTGAACAAAAAGTTGTAAGAGTGAAGACGTTTCCCTGCTCATCCAAGCCGCTTCTTTAGTTCTGGTCAGATGGCTGGTGGACACTGCTTTATATCTATGTGAAGGGAAGAGCTAACTACACTGAAACTATTCTATACAGTTTCAGCCTAATGGTCCTACATTCAGCCTTAATGGGCCTGGCTAGTTCTATTGTTCTCAAAGAGAATTAAGCATACATTTACTCCTACTTGAGTAATAGTTTTAGTGAAGTAAACCAAAAATTGTATGCTGAAACTTGTCGCTAAACAGTTTGTGAGAGCTATAGCAGCAAGTAATTGTATGCAGGCAACAGGTAAAACAATCTGTGTTCACCTTTCGTGGATTCAAAATAATCTTTGCTTTAATTTATATCTCTATTAAACACAGGTGCATCTGAAACCCATGTATACAGGCTGTACATTTTGGAGCTAAAAATTCCAAAATGTCATGCCAACTACTTTTTCAGCTTTGCTCCAAAGCCTGGAGTTCAATCAGATTCAATTATTCCATGAGCTGAATGCTGATGTGCTGGTGGTATTCCTCAGGGGTCAGCCTTAGGCCCGCTGTGTTTCCCCTGAGAACAGAGATGATCCAACCCCCTGAGGGCAGCTGCCTGTCACTCACAGCTGTCATTCTCTCTATCTTTTATCCAAAACACTACACACTACACACTACTGCTGCTGTTAGTGGACACAGGTCTGTGGCAAGGTGTGATACTGGACATTTACACTCATGTATGATCTAAAATACTCTCCTGTGTCATTCTCTGTATGCTGATTGGAGTGAAATTGCTATAAGGTAGCATGAGCTAAGGGAGGAACTGAAAACACCTCTACTACTGGAGTATATGCTGTCCATATACTTAGAATGAGAAATTTGTGTATATGTCCTCTATGCAGGTTAAAGCACTGGAAACCCAGGTTCAGTCGTGATTATAGTATGTTTTTTTAAACTGTAGAGCACAGGCTAAATACAGTCTCTTTAACTCTTTGATTCACACAACTAATTGTGCATTGCATTCTTGTTTCCTTGGGCAACACACTTGAGTGGATAATCCAAGAAAGAAAGAAAGAAAGAAAGAAAGAAAAAGATGAACGGGCTGATGGAAAACATGCTCCATACTTATTTCAAATGTGAAATTTCAACCCAAAATCCAAATGTGTCTGAGCTGCATGATACATGCAAATCCACAGTTCCCATTCCACGGGTTTATTTCAGAATTTATTGAGATAAACTCCACCTAATCAGTCCACTTAGTGGAAATTAGCCTCATGCTAATATCAGATCAACTGTAACAGGAAGCATCTATAAATGCATGTGACATTTCATGAAGCTGATGTACTATCATTAGTGATTTCTGGCATTATTAAAATAAAGATGGCTGAAGGAGCAGCACGGTTGTTTACCATGGTGCAACAAACATGATGATTGTACAGCATGTAAAAAGGCTTTTGATATTTGCATTTAAGTTAATTTAATTTAGGTTAAGAAGAGAGGTTAAAGGGGCTGTGTTAGAGGAAAAAAAAATAGTTTTGCCTACAGTACAAGACTGCTGTGTGTTGTCTGTATCTAATTACAAAGCAATTTTATCACTCACAAACCCAAAAGTAACAGCTCTACCATGCTAGGAATTGTTAGCATGACTTATCCCAGAAAATTATGTTTGTTAGGAATGCATTAATAAAGTGAGAAATGAGTGTGTATATTTAAGGTTTTTCTGGTGCCTGGTCCACCACCAGTTTGTCTCCATAGAGATGCAACTGCTTTGCCTAGAATGTTCCACAGTATGACATTAAACATATCTATCCTGCATCTATAAATTAACTATGTTTTATTGCTTCAAAATACTTTGAAAACATGCATTCATACTATTCTTGCCCTCTCTACCAATCTGCCCCGTAACTTGGTGATAGATATATTTAAATAACACTGTACTATGGAACATTCCAGGCAAACAATACATATCCATGGAGACAAGCTGATGGCAGACCCTCCACCAAAAAGTTACACAGTACACCTTTAAATGCAATGGACTTTAAAATCTCAAATCCTCCATCTCACCCACAAAACACTCCACCTAAATGACTCTGACAAATCACATAAAAATCACTGAACCCTGGAAACCGCTTGGCACCAGGACTAAACGTTCCACCTCTGTCAGTCTGTCATTCAGTTCTTGGCTCCATTTTACCACACTGACTCACACGTTGATGAAATGTGGTCACGGTGCCACCTGCCAAGGACCAAACACAAATCTTGTTAATGATACTAATAGAACTTTAAGTGCTGCCCCTTACACTGCAACTGCACTGACCACTGGCACCATTTTGTCAGTGGTGCCAACTCATTACCTCTTCCTCCATAAGAAATTGTTTGCTGTTATGTTACTGTTAAAGGTTTCTATTTAAACTTGGCAAGCCTGGACTGTTCGTAGGCAGCAGCTTTGTATAATTGCTATTGATGGTTCATTCACTCCCGGCAGAGGCCAAATTAATCGCTACGGCAACTACTGTCCTATCGCATCATTACTTAGGATGCTTTTCCCAGTAAGTGAAATCTTAAAATAAACTTGTTAGAGAGTTTACTGTGGGCTAGGAGGGGGAGCAGATGGCGGCTGCTTAAGAGGGAATATGGAATCTAATGGATTTTATTCAGAAAGAATTGGAGCCACAAATAGTAAAGATGTTATGAAACTCAATAAGATTGAATTGAAATTATAATTGCACAGTGAATCAAATTTCAATGGAATTTTATCAAATGTATTTACAGAGCTTATTTAAAGCAGTCAAAGCTTACCAAAGTGCTGAGTAACATCAATAATACAACTATGGTATAGATTAGGCTTGTCAAAAGTATCAAAAATCTCAGACTAGTCAATACTAAAACTAGTATCGAACCTACTTGGATGACTGAGGGATTGCATAGATATAAGGCCACAAGGTAATGTAAAAGAAAGTACTAACATTTACAGAAAACAGAGCGTATTAAAGCCAGCAGTTGGCCAACCTGGCACTCCCTAAGGATGGCGCTAATGCACCACTTGTGTCAGATAACAGCAGTTTTGGGCTGTATTTATCACTAAACAGACAAAGTCAACACACATTAGAAGCACTAATGCACTAACATGGTGGGTTAAGTGTCTTGCCCAAGGATACAACGACAGCATTCAAGTCTGCAAGTTGGAATCACACCACCAACCAGTTGGTCAGTGTATTTGAACCCTCCACTAACATGGAAGAACATGGGTTTTTCCATGCATCGCCATGGCAACACCGTGCAAAATACAACTTTGGCCTCCGAGACTTTTTTTTGACAGGGGTGACCTGAAAAGTCAGTGTGCCAAATTTCACCTTCTTCAATGAAGCTAATAAGTTGTTATATTACTTTGAAATTTAGGAAAATTAGGAAATTTTCCCATTAGGATAACATTGGCAGGTTCGAGCACTGTCATGGCAACTCCATTCAAAATACGACATGGGTCCCATAGACTTTTTTGATTGTGATGACATGAAGAGTCATTGTGCCAAATTTCACATTATTCCATGAAAGTAATATTTTTGTCAGGAAAGTGAAATTTTGGGATCACTCCCATTAGGATAACATTGGCGCTTAGGCACATCGCCATGGCAATGTGGTTTAAGATACAACATGGTTTTCTTTGACTTTTTTGATTACAGGTGGCGTTGTTGCGCTGTTTTCTTTTTTTTTTTTATGCCCAATTATGCAACATATGAAAAAAACACATTTTTTCACACACCTGCATTTTGTGAGTTTTTGAATATGTTCAGGGGGTCAAATTCATGCCCAACGAGCAGAAGAAAGAAGCAAAGGTTTTAGTAAAAACAATATATGCATTGCCATGGCAGCAACATATTATATGTTTTTTGAAAGCTCTTGTCATTCCCCATGACCCCACGTTGGGGTCGCAAGTTGACTCCCATTGACTTCCATTCATTTTAGCAGTTATAAACATGGCCCATGCCTGCAGCATGGGTGCATCTATAGTGCTTGATGCCAGGAGGGACTGTTTGGGGGACTGGAGCACTTCGCAGTACCTTTGTCAACATTGTCTCAATGTTGACTATCACAGCAATAACAAATATGCATGTCCCATGACTGTGGCATGGGTTGCTTGGATACTGTTGTCAAGGCTGGGGGCGAAGGGGAGGACGTTGGGAAAGCAATAGTCCCTACGCCCTGTAGAGGCTCGAGCCTAAGAACAAAAATAGATTCTGTTCATGATACAGGTGTGTGCTACAGGCTTTGAGAGGCAGGGCAAAGAAACTTCTCAAATCTGCAGTGGCTTTTAAAAAAATGAATCAAAAAAATTAATTAGGCCTACTTTTTCATCTAAGTATATTGTTGGTGTTTCAGATTCAGATGGGGGGCAAGAGCCACTTTTCCCTATTGATTACATTGCATTTTTCATGAAATATCCAAAAGGTAAACCAGATCATTTTTATAGTGACTATACCCCAAGAACTCACCATATTACAGCAGAAATTTGCATTTTAACAATATCCTTTTAGCTGCCCCCATCTGTATTACATATTATTGGCCTATACAATTTTATGATGTCATCTGAATCCCAACCATTCCTTCACTACTCAAAGTCAGGAGTACCTTGATCGAGCAGCCTTTATGGAAACCAACCACTTTATTATCAATCAATCTAAATTCCAGCGAATCTCTCCAAAAGAAATACAATATGAAGAAAAACAGTTTGCTTTTCCCTGAAGTGAACTTGCCAGTACTATTACCACACCCCAGAAAGAACAATATTTCACTGGCAAACGTGTTTTTGTTGTTTCTTGGCAGTGTTTGGTTCATTTCCTTCTGCGGTTACCCCTTTGATTTTGGAATTTCAGCACATAACTGTTTTTGTCTTGCTGTTCAAGCTTGACAAAATTTGCGATACAAATCAAAACAATACAATCTGTATCTGAGTATTTGTTTTTTGTTGAATTTTACGTGAAGCACTCTGGGCAGCTGAAGTTGTTTTTAAATGTGCTATATAAATAAACTCCAACTGAACTGAACAAACTGCCTGCTAATGTGAAGTGACGTTCTAGTGGGAATCAAAATGTCCGTGATGGGATTTCAGCCAAGTTACACAAAAGCAGAGGGAATGATGGAACGCTCCATTGATCCAGCAACAACTTTATGTAACTTTTCTGGTGGAGTGTGCCAGCTGCTTGTCTGCATGGAGATGCTATTGCTTTGTCTGGAATGTTCCACAGTATAGAATTAAAGCTCCTATATCACAAGAAACTGACTCTTGTGAGCTTTAAGCCATGGTACAATGCTGTTTCCCCTTCAAAAACATACAAACAGTTGTGTTTTGTTTCATTCACACATGTTTAAGTAACCCTTTATTATGCTGTCTTCATCTCTACAGCTCAAAATGCTCTGTTCCACCTTGTGATGTCATGAAGGACCATAGTTTAAGGTGACAGCTATCTTTTACTTTTTGTTCAGCAGAGATTGGAAATTCCACGGCTGAAATTATCCAAATAATTCTACTGAACATGTATGGAGTTTAAAAACACAATCAAGCACTTCCTGTATTACCACATGACATCACAAGGTGGAACAGAGTGTTGAGAGAAAAATTCAGTCTAAATATGCAGGGTTTGTGTGTTAAACGTGTGAATGAAATAAAACACAACTCCAGGTCTGTTTGTGATGAGGAAACAACTTTATAACAGATCAGAAAATAGCGTTACATGGGCCCTTTAAACTATTTTCTCTGTGAAAACAAACAGGCGATGCCACCAAGTTACAGGTCAGATCTGTGGAGAGGCATATTCAAGGTATTTTGAGCAATAAAAACTCAAATGAATGCAAAATAGACAAGTTTAATGCCATACTGTGGAACATCCCTGGCAACCCTCCCTCCATCCCCCACCAGAAAAATTCTATGCACCTTTAACCTTCATAGGGCTTTCACTTTTAGAAGTTTAATTCTTCCTGATAAAATGTCTTTCAGAGTCTGCTGTTGTGAATGTGCTGAACATCTGCAGGAATATCTTTTATGTTGATACATCTTTATTTTTCCTCAACTTTGAATATGGTGAAATACTTGTAGCATAAATGTTCAAAATCCGGTTCTTTTCTTTTAAGCTTGGTGAAAACAGTCAATCCAGTTGTAGTGCAGACTAAACAGCAGCATTACCATTTATATTCCTGCTTCTGTACGTTCCCATTTACAGGCTCATGAAAGACTCCCTATCCACTGCAGTGGCATTTGTGTGATGTAGAATCAGAAAGCCGTAAGTCCACTAGCTAAAGCCCTTCATTTGGGGCGTGTGGAAATGGAACAGGCAGGCAGCCAGGCTTTTAGATGGAGGCATGAAAAGTGGAGCATATAGAGGACAAATGACCACTGGTGATGACAGTTTAATGAGACGTCAGCTCAGCCATTTCAACACTTTAAGTTCAATTACTATAGGGATCTTTCTTCATCTAATCATCTAATAGAAATAATCAGCTAAAATGACTTCAAATTGGCTCTTCTAGGGATTTTCATTTTTTTCCATCACGGGAATAACAAAGGAAATGGAAGCCAATTGTTAAGAAATCAGATCACGCACTGCCTGCATTACTTTTCTGGCGAGTGTATACCACCTGTCTCCATCTCCATGGAGATGTAATGTTCCACAGTAATACAGTATTAAACTCTATGGGACAAGCAGGTGACGCCACCGGGCCAAGCTACAGGTCAGATAGGAATGCATGTTTTTCTATCTTTTTTGGCAATAAAAACACCTGGAATTGGATAAAGGCAAGATTGATACATTTAATGCAATACTGTTGAACATTGCAGGCAAAGCAATAATATATATCTCCATGACGACAAACAGGTGGTGGACTCCCTCCAAAAAAGCAGCAAAAAAGCTAGCATCCGTAATTAGACTGACCAACCCGGCCATTCTCACGTACCACCACTGGATGCTAGCTACGTTGCTGCAGTCTGATAGTGCGGAAGATTTGGCTTGACAGAAGAAGACCAGAGAGCACAGGTGAGTCTGAACAAAGGCCAGGTGAGGGGAGGGGGAACAGGTTTCACATCTGTCACAACTACTGGTTCAAATATACTACTATCAAATAAACTAGCCAATGTTAGCCTTTCCTCATCTCTAGTTGTTGCCACTTTGTGCTTAGAATTCTAAACCATTTTTTCCCGCCACACCTCATTGGAAATATTTTCTTAATGGTCCTGGGGGATTTGTGGCATACGGAGGGAATTGTTGAACTACAAAATGTAATGAGTTACACCAGCGAACTGTGCTAAAATGGAATCACTCTGCCAGCTGCAAATGATCAGCTTATCTTCTGCCAGTGTTCCTTAGTTTCATTATACGCCTTGTACCTTTCATTTTAACAACTTTGTCGTCAAAAAAGTGTTGATGAAATGTCACGCAATTAGCTCACGCGCGGTTGACGAGCCCTAATTAGCCGCAACTTATCTGGGATAGATCCAAGCTGACCTTCAGTGGAGCTGCTGAGTGCCACGCGACCAGGGTGCGAGTGGTTCTCTATGATAATATGAGAACACACTGTACTACCAGGATATGGGATTAACAAGCAGCACGTCAGGGAAGGTGTTAACTTGCACACACGCGGGGTTAGCCATCTTAGAGTTCACAACCTTAGCGCAACCTGGAGACCGCAGTTTAAATATATCATGCAACTAAATGTATTTGTGCTATTTGTGTGGTGGGGATTTCACTGTAGAAGTGTGTTGTTTAGATAAAAAAACAAACAAAAAAACAGCATGCAATTAATGTGATTTAGTTTGAACTCTTTGCATGCCAAGGAAAATCCCAAATTTTGCAATCCCAAACTGCATTTATATTGTCTGTTAACACACAACAGGGCAATAAAAACAAATTAATTTCCATTTTAAGGACTTAATTATATTAGGTTATGATGTAGCTTGATGCGCTTCTGAATTTAGTAATAACCAGCCACATGCAAAATAAGCGTTAAATGGAGATTATGTACCAAAATCTCAAACAAAACAGTTCCGTTTTTGCCTTACAATGCTTGGATGTGGTGAAAATACGTTTTGCCAATTGTCTATAAAAAGAATGGATCAAAGTACCATATGTTTTCTGTGGGGCATGGGTTAAAATGGAGAAAAATCCTGGCAGGCGAGGTGCCGTGTGAGAATAGGATTGGCAGTGACAGTTATTAGGACATGTAATATGTTTTTTTTTTTCGTTTTTCCCCACTGGAACACGTTGAAACATTTTTAATCAGTAAGCACGAAACATGCCAGCCTCTGTAGAAATCTCATCACTTTGCCTAGAATGATCCACATGATCTAACTCCATGAAGAATTATAAAGTATGGCATTTGGTGTAGTACATTTTATTTATTTATACGTAGACAAAACTAGCTACATAACTCACCGAAAGCCATATCTCAGCTGTATTCATTAAGCAAACCTATTTAAAAGTCTCAAGGCAATAAATGTGTTTTTGTTTTGTTTTTTTTTTACTTAGAGAAATAGCGTAAACAGACTTCCATATCCCATTTCCACACCACGGTTCTTGCAAATGAGCTTCTCAAATATTCATTGTCCCAAAATGTGTTTAAAGAGAGCTTCCACTAATCGCAGAAGATCAATTGTCTTCTTCAGAGGGGTTAGCTAAGGTAGCGCTGATGGATTTTTCTTTAAAAATGCAAAGCCAACAGTAGACAAAATGAAAACGCCTCAACATCAATAACTCCCTCAGCGCCTGTACAGACTCCCCAAACTGTGAAGTTGTGTTCTTGCTTTAGGCACTGAATCGTGTACATTTAATGAGGACTATATGCATATTTACTATATTAATACAAATCACCCCACTGTGAATGGATTTTATTCATATCCACATCTAAAATATGTATGCTACTGGGCAATATGTATAACTCCGAGGGCCAGGGTGGCGTATAGTGGAAGTATTCAAAAGGCTGCAGGGTGTTGTTGCTTGGGTGCTGTGCTTAGAAGTTCAAGTGTTGTTGATTTACCCAGGTAATCCCAGTGTTGCATAGAACATTTTTGTGTCAGGATGCTCTTCCCGTATAAAGTTCCCAATGATATATTTCCTAAAAAGATAGACTAATGTTCCAGGATCCCTTTAGCTGAGGTGTGGCTACACAAGGAAAGGCAAGGCAAGTTTATTTGTATAGCACAATTCGTACACAAAGTAATTCAAAGTGCTTTACAGAATTTACAGTAAAACAAATCAAAACATAAATAATCATCATAAAATTAACATTAAAAGAGAAGAGTGCAGAATAAAAACCTTTCAATCATATGCACAGCTAAACAGAACCGTTTTGAGTCTGGATTTAAACATTGTCAAAGTAGAGGCCTGTCTCACATCTTCAGGAAGACTAGAGAAACAAGATAATTGGACGAGAGCGCAGACTCAAGACAGCAAAAAGAAGCTATAAACATAATAATAATAACGTCGAACAAACGCTGACTTGAGCTTGTGATAAACCGCTGTATTTTCAGTTATGGCAACTTATGCACGGCTTATGCACGGCACTCGCATCAAGATGGGGAAAAAAAAAGGTTATTTCCAGTGCATAATGCATCTAACATGAGCCAAACCCACTGCATTACATACATGGAGCAGTAAGAAGACAGCGCAATCTTGATATGCTGCATTATCCCAAATTACAGTCTGATGGTCACGTTTCCAGATCCCGATGGCCTCCCTGATCTAACAGTGTTATTTGTTGCTCTCTGCGCCTTTGACGTTGTCCCAGTCCATTAGATGCTTCTCCCCTCAGTGGTTGAAAATGGCGGACTTGAGCTGCTGTTGTTAGCTTGTCGCTTAATGGCTCGTGTGCGTGACTTGGTGGTCTCTATTTCATATTATGATGTTGCATTTGTGTTCTTGGTCTAGTCTTTGGGGCGTATTAACGACTGTGCTGAAAATGTGTAAAAGTACAGTTACATGGCTAAACATGCACTTATTTACTAGTACTGCTGCCAGACTTGTACTTAAGTAAAAGTAAAATGTATGCTTGAAATATACTACTCCGAGTACTAGTTATTAGTTACTTTTAAACTCAATTTAGATCACGCTTTCATACAATTTGTCATTTGAAACCACAATACACTAATACACTAAGCTCTGGCCAATCAGAGCAGGCAGTGCAGTGCTGTTATGTGTATTTGGGGGTATAAATAGGAACAGAGATAGATATGATTTAAAATGTAACTAATTACACTTACGACTAGAATTATGCTTACCCAAAACTACAAGTTCCGTTTTAAAAATCTACTCAAAAAAGTACAATTTCTCCAAAAATCGACTCCATTACAATAATATGAGTATTTGTAATCAGTTACTTTCCACCCCCGTGACTGTCTTGGTATGAAAAGATGCAATAAACATACTTGTCCAGTAAACGGCGCTGTGTTACCTATGTTACCTTTATTTTTGGATTCAATTTGGCTGCAGTTCTTCATTGAAACTAATTCTGTGGTTGGGGAACAGTCGGCTCCTGGACCGCTGCCCCTCTGTTACTTCACAGCTCTGCCATCTCGCCATTAGTGCAAAAACCTCAAGGTGAAGTGGAGATGACTCATCATTAACAAACCACCTGAACCTTGTCAACTGCTCCGCCGACTGTGGAGAGGGAGGGGAGAGGATCCTGCCGTCGGCCTCTGCCCACAAATTTACCCTCTGAAGCGTTAAGTGAGCTGGAGAGGAAAGAGGCACAGCAGCGAGGAGGCTGCCAAAGATTTTACCAAGGAAAACACCTGGTCTGGGCCCGGGACAACCAGGGACACGAGCGCGGAGAGGGTACGGAGAGAGGATGGAATACATTTCAAGGACACGCGAAACTGGAGACATTGGTGCCACAAATGCACTTTGATAGTCTAGTCTGGTGATGCACATTTATAATCGCACCTGCTCCTGTTTTTAATGTTTTAAATGGACTCATGTAGTTATTTGTTTTGTTTGTATTGTTCTGCATTTTAAACAGGGCGCACATGAAAAAGAGTTTGAGTGCTCTCATTGGGCTCTCCCTGTATAAAGATACATGAAAAATGAAAACCCCTAACCTCTTTTTTTGTTTGTTTTTACTACTACTTAGATAACCTTAGTAAGCTGCAAAACTCAAACCTGTGTGAAAGAAAGACATAATTTGGTATTTTATTAAATTATAGATTATAGGTTATTGGCTAATAATTAATGTTATCTTGTCATCTGCATCCAACAGATCAGTGTGTGGATGCAAAACAACTTTCTCCAGCTAAACTCAGACAAGACTGAAGTCATAGTCTTTGGCCACAGAAACATAGAGAAAGTGTCAGCAGTCACCTCCAGTCTCTCTCTCTAAAACTTCAAATCAGGCCAGAAATCTAGAGGTAATAATGGACTCAGACTTGAACTTTAACAGCCACATCAAATCAATAACATCTGCAGCTTTACCATCTAAACACATAGCAAAAATGAAAGATATACAGTCAAAACCAGACTTGGAGAGACTTATCCATGCGTTTATTTCCAGTAGGTTAGACTACTGTAACGTCCTGCTCACTGGCCTCTCTAAACGAGCGTTAAGACAGCTGCAGTACATCCAGAACACTGCTGCTCGACTTATTTTGCTGCTTATACAACATATATCACACATTTTGCTCAAACACATGGGAAAAGATCTGGTACAGGTCCTATGATATTGTAATAGTTATATTGCAGTTTTGTTCTATGTCTTAGTTCTTCCTAGAACTAGGAAGTACGAGCACATAAGTCCTGTGCTCTGGTCTCTGCACTGGCTTCCCGTTGCTCAAAGAATAGACTTTAAAGCAGCTCTGCTTGTTACAAGTCTCTCCATGGCCCAGCACCAAAGTACATCTCCCACATGTTAGTGCCATATGAACCATCTCACACTCTGAGGACTTCAGGGACCAGCCTCCTGCTGGTGCCCAGAGTCAGGACTAAACATGGGGAATCAGTGTTTCAGTTTTCAGTCCTGAAGATGTGCGACAGGCCTCTACTTTGACAATGTTTAAATCCAGCCTCAAAACGGTTCTGTTTAGCTGTGCATATGACTGAAAGGTTTTTATTCTGCACTCTTCTCTTTTAATGTTAATTTTATGATGGTTATTGGTTCTTTGATTTGTTTGTATTGTGATTTTAACGTCTTTCTTATTCTGTAAAGCACTTTGAATTACTTTGTGTACGAATTGTGCTATACAAATAAACTTGCCTTGCTTTATTGATTACACATATCCATTGCTGATTAAAGGATCTAATGTTGGCATACATTGGCTATAAAACACAGGCCATCAGCTCAAGTTACAGTTATCAAGAAGAAAAAGACAATATAAACATCTGAAGTGTAATAAATGCAAGATAGATATGTTATAATAATGCCATGCCGTGGAATATTCTCCATAGAGCCAAGATTTAAATCACTGACACTGACTATATCCCTCTGCGTTTTGACTATTGGCCATTAACCAAAGACTGATATTTTGTATTTTGAGAGCTCACATTTGATATTTATGTTCCAGTGGTCAATTCTCTTACCCTGTTGTGCACTATTGAGAACCTTCTACTAAAAATCTGTGACCAAGATCGTTTGTATTAATAATTTATTTGTGTTGGCATTTTCTCATTAATGTCAAAGTGCCATAAAAGGCCACATTACCACATTACTAGGCACGTAGCTATGGTAGAGAGTTATTATTTTTAAGGGGAGGTAAGTAGAAGTCTATATATAACAGTTTATTTGCAGATTCTTGATATCAACATTAAGGGAGGGTAGATCAGAGCAATGGCGTCTTGAATGCAGGAGTATACAGATTAATCAAACGCGCACGAATCCCGCTAAATACAACTTTGAGTGGGTAAATGAGAAAGGACAAAATATAACATGCTTAAAAGCTCTGAAAAGTCGATTTTGCATAATATGTCTCCTTCAAAAAGTTATATTTTTGGTTACCGTCTTCTACAGATGTTATCAAAGAGACTTCTAAAAGACTTCTTCATGGCTTTTATCTGGTTTTGCAAAGGAACTGTGCTACTAAAAACTACTTGCCAGAAGCAGTGGGTGAACTCAGTGCAGCACCACAATCTTAACCTAAAAAGACCCTTTTGAGGAAACAACATATTCTACAGTAGTTTTATATATATTCAGAGTAATATTATTAAAGTAAGGTTGTATAGCATTTTATTATTGTTGGATCAGTGCATTCTTTTTATTTGTTACACATCAAAACATTGTGCTCACTTATTATCATTATTATTATTATCATTATTATTATCGTATTTAGTGACAATTACTGCTTCAACTACGAAAAACGACTTTGTTTTGCCCCATTTTTTCCCATATATTTGAGCAAAATTGATGGGCCGTTGTGGGGGTCAAAATATGTATGTATCCTGCGTGCCGTCTGCATCTAATTATAAAGTGTGTCATAGTCTGATCATCAGGAAGTGTGTGTTAGCATGCTAGTTGTTGTTAGCTTTATTGTCAACCGAAGACTCCGCTATTGTTGTGAAAAGCCTTTAAAACTCATTGTGGTAAATAATTAAGATGCTCAAAATGCATCTAATTATCAAGTCTTTTATAGTCTGATCATCAAGAAGTGCGTGTTAGCATGCTAGTTGTTGTTAGCTTTATTGTAACGCCTAGACTCCGCTCTTGTTGTGAACAGCGTTTAAAAACTCATCGTGGTGAATAATTATGTTCAGAATGCATAAGGTAAATGAAGAATAACTTTGGACCACTGCAAACCGTTTAAAATGTTTTGTCTCTCCACGTTTAAGATAAAATCAGGAACAGCACCTAAAATGATACATATAATTGACATTTGCTTTCATAATTGCAAAACTTTGCAATACCGAGTTTGTATTTGTTGAATCCTTCATCTCTTTGGCAGATTATTTTCTTGGAAGTCATTTTGTTGTTGGCTAAAAGGAAAGACATGTCCGTCATGCTAATTAGACAGTGTGGGACTACAGTTTGGAGGGGAGCTTGACAGGCAGTCCCTCGGCTCCTCACCTCTTTGAACAACAAAACATCTCAGAGCTAATAAGACTCAGAGCCTTCCTTTTAGCCTGTGTCTGCTCGCACAAAAAGGACCAAAAACAACTTGGGAAAACTCACGATACATCTGAATTGGATCTTTTTTTCTCTATGTTGGGGTTCAGATTTGCAATTTTGCTGATAATTTCACATCTTTTCCCATGGGACTGTGAGAGGGTTTGCTCAGAATGACAAAAATTGAATTAAGCAAATGAAAGTCTGTAATAGAGGTTGTAAACTATGTATTTTAAAGGAACTGTAAGATAAACATAACATAACTGTGTCCCTAGATATGAGGTAAACATGCTCAGATAAAATATAGCTTCTACTAATGACAACTGTAACGCTGATTTATTCTTAGTAACAAAAACACTGGACATGAAGGCCAAGTTGCTTATGTTATAATTTAGTGTCATTTGGTGTTTGTTGGTTCTCAAGACAGCAATTATCCAATCAGTAAACAGAAGGAGCATCACATGAGTCTCTCATTGGGTTGCCAGTTTTAATGCTGAAATCCATTGTTTAAACCTAAAAGGACACTGCTCATTCCGAATTCATCTAATTGGCCTCTAAGCTCCTAGTTCCTTAAGCCAAAACCGTATGTGTGTCACCGTCTGCCATGATAAGGACTGTGTGAATAGTCCGCTGAGGAGCCTGTATGCTTCCTTTCATAGCTCCTACAGCATACGAACCTCGGGAGCTTCTTAACCAGCAGTAAGGAGCTATGAGGCAGTCTCATTTCCACCAGGGTCTGGTTGGACCTTGCTTTGTGACAGGCGACATCAGGTGAAGGCTGTTCACAGTGAATTGTACAGGAGTCTTAATAACAGTAACAGTTACAAAGAAAACAGCTCGTATTCCAAACTTGACCCAACAACAGTGAGTTAATTACATGAATATGTTTGAATGGTATTGACCAAGAAGAATCTCTTATTACATCCATCTGCCTTGGACATGAACCTAATTGGGCAACATAAACACAAAGACACAATTAGCTACCCAATATCTAATCAGATTTTTGTTCAAAAGGCAGGTTGCTCTGGAAATGGGCCTGGAGGGTCTCTCCGCTGCCCAGGCCAGTACAAAGTGGGACAACCTAAAAACAAAATACAAATGATGGAAAGTGAGTGGCACTGTGGTGATTTTTACAGCCCCAGGCCTTTAGCTCTTTCCCCTCGTGGTTTTATTTTGTGTTAAGTCAAGTCTGTTACTGATGTCTGTTATTCTCTCCTCGGAGCGCTGGCTGTGTGGAGCTCTTGTCCTGGCTTGGTAAACTGTTTAAATCACTGCTCCTGATTGGCTTATGGTCCCAGCTTTTCCTTCTCCCTGATTGGAGCAGCATGATGTCATCACTTTGCCAATTAGCACATGTGCTGCAGCCCCATCTATTTAAGCACTGCTCACCTGTCACCTGCCATTCTGGGCTGCTGGCCTTTGTGGCCAGTATGCTGTTTTCTTCATGTGTCTTCAATTGTTTGTCAGGCACTTGGCGTGCCTGTGTGTGTGTGCGCGTGCGCGCGCGTGTTTGAGATACGCGTTTGTTAGTTTCGTTTTAACCGTGTCTCCTTTTAGTTTTCACTCAGATCTGTGGCCTATGTGACTCGTGCTTTTTGAGACACTCGATTTAGATCATTGTTAATGGACTGCAAGCACATGACCCTGGTTTGATGCCATTCATGAGGCACGTGAACAGCAGCCTTCACTTCATCCCCCACTCCTTATTGCTTCATGCAAGGCATTGACAGGGTCATGGAACTACGGCTGCAGGGCCCAGCTCCTCCTCTGCAACCTCTGCCAGCGCAGGGCCCAGCTCCTCTGTCACCATGGCAGAGCTTGCTGACCTATTGTCTCATTATACAGACAGTCCCAGAAAAAATGTAGGGCGGTTACAGTCGCAAAATAGTTTGTTGACTATTCAAATGCAGGTACATATGTGTTATCAATTCTAGAAGGTTGTCCCACTGCTCCTTGTGACCTTACGATTATCTAAAGATCAGACAATCATGTCGATAAAAAAGGTGAGGTTAACACACTTGATTCTCTGGAGACTTACGACCACATTTCACAACAGAGTGGCTGTTAAGCAGATGCATCTACTCTGAGAAGCATGCCTGCTGGGCTTGTATACATTCACAATGTATGTACATCTACATTTAATGGGATCTGCATGGGAATGTTAACATTCACTAATAATGTTTTGCTCAGTGGTTCAAAAAACTGCTTAATATTGACTCAATATCTTGTCCAATAGATACTACTATGAGACTGACAATTGAATGTTTATTGCAGCATTTGAATAACATAAGCAAATAAAACCAAAAAAAAAGAATCAACTATCAGCAATAATCATGTTCTTGAAGATGAGGAGGACACTGAAGTGAGGCAGGCACTTGTGCTGCCATTCTGGCCCGACCCCCTTCTTCATTGTCCTACTCAGGAGGTAGGGGGTCAGGTGGAGATAGGGGGTCAGGTGGAGGTAGGGGGTCAGGTGGAGGCATGAGATCTTCTTCAGCCAGGTCCAAGATGTCACCGTTGGTAACCGCAAGGTTGTGGAGGATGGTGTACCTGCCACAACCTTGGGTGCAAAGATGGTGTGCACTTCCAGTGCTTTGAAGATCCCTTTCCATCATGGCTTTATCATGCCAAAGGCCCTCTCAATGACATTGCAAACCTTCAAAAAAAGACAAAAAAAACCCAAAACAAAACACATTGTTCTCTTGTCCCTGAGTGGTGAACAGAGACTGTTTACCTCAGCATGACGGGCATTGAAGTGTGCCTCCACTGGACCCCACAGTGGCTCATGGTAGGGGGTGATGACATTTATTGGTCCGTTTATGCACGGGTATGCCTCATCCCCCACAATGAAACGGCCTGCTGGTGGATAACTAGCACTGACATGGACTTACCCTGGGTATGCTATCACAGATTGCTTGAAGCAGGATGCTGTGAAACCGTTTCCTGTTCAAGTAATCTGCAGCCATTCCACCATGGGGAGCCCATCAATGGCTCCAACATAGTGGCTGAAAGCAGAGCTGCCAGTCAGTTGTTGAAAGGCGTACCCCACTTCAGCACACTGTGCTGGGAGGGAATCAAATAACTTTCTCTTGGAGGGTCAAAATGGCATTTGTCATTCACATACAAATGCGTTGGACAATAACACACATAGTAGATCTCGGGACATCAAAGGCCCGAGACACTACAGAATATGAGAGTTAGTGTGCAAGCCAGTAGAGAACAAGGAGTACCTCTATGTCCTGCCCCAGCCAGGAGTGCCTCGATGGTGATCCTGGACAGCCTGTAATCATGGCGGAGGTATTGTGTATGGTCCAGGTACCTTTCCAACAGACTTACTATTCTGCAGCACAAGGCAAGAATTCTCCACAGCCATGCCCTCCTCCTCAAGATGAGCTCATGGTTGCTCCTCACTAAAACTGCACAAGCAGAGATTGTTGCAAGATCCATGTTGTATTTGTCATGTGTGAATTCAGCTGATTATTGTTGTACGTTCTCTTTGTATTTTGGTATCAACACAATCCATCGTGTTCTGTCCATTTCTGAAAAGTTGTAGTCCTAATCTGTTGCATCATCAACGCTACTGTTGTCTCATGATGATGTGGTGGGGAGAGGAAAGTCCGAATTCTCCTTTGCCATTGTGTCTGTGGGCAAGACACTTCTCTCATCTTGATCATGTCTTTAAATTCAGCCAATACCTTTTACCTGGGGTCCAGAATACACACTTCAATACTTTACGAAGATGAGAGTCTGTGCAGATGGGCATGGTTGACAGGTGGATCAGGTGCATAGTCCATCCGTATCGAAACAAATATGGCTGCCTACAAGGAAAAAAATAGAAAAAAATATCACAGGGGACTGAAAATAAACGAAGCACTAAACTCTGTTAAACTGGGGTAAGATAAATTAGATTTTGTTCGTAATGGGTGGATGGGTGACCAATGAGCTCTTTTTCTCATGCTTCACTGGGAAAAAAAAAATAAATCTGATTTTTGGTCAAACTCAATCCGAGACGGAGGGCATGGGGACCTGACTGATACCCATCTGTATTAAAAAAAAAAAAAATGAGCTCGCATTCTGGATTTGCCCAGCAACCAACACCTCAGTCATGGACAAAATATATCAAATATTGTTATTTTGAAGTCTAATCAGTCACAGACTCATGAAATAGCTTTTGCCACAGTTTGCAATCAAAGAGTAGTTCTGGGACGTAATTGGATGTGGAATTTGATCAAAAATGGTCAAAATGAGTCAACTGGCAGTGCTCAGACAATGTGAATACCTGAGTCTGTGGATGGGCCCGGGGCTCTGACACACTCCTGCTTTCAGGCCGACGCTCTGGTAATTGAAATGCAAGTTACATTTTAATACAAGCATCCATCAGGGTTTTTCATTAGGCCAAATTGCTTTCTGATGGAACGGGGCATATGGTCACATGACAAAGACGGAGACATTGGCAGGTGTTCGGTAGGTCATCAGGTGTAAAACATGGATCGTAATAAGGTGAAGTAAATAACGTCCGTTTGTAGTTGCGGTTTGGGTACGTGGCGTGTGGAAGGTGCAGAGTAATAACTAGATTAACCTTTCTAGTACTTGTGATCAAATTGAACAAAATGGTTATGTAAAAGGCAAGGCAAGTTTATTTGTATAGCACAATTCGTACACAAAGTAATTCAAAGAGCTTTACAGAATAAGACGTAAGTTGTGAGTAGATGGCGTTCTTCAGCCAGATACTTTATGTGCTGTAAGTAGGCGGACTGGTACAAATTTTGTATTTTTTTATTTTTTGGTACCGATAATGTATCACATTCAAAAAATACTGTTACTTAAAAGCATTTTATAGTTAAATTTTAATCAATTTCACTTACACTGTTACAAAAACAAGTGATTACTGTTACTAGGCCTGTCACGATAATTATTATATCAACTTATCGTTCAGTATATGACAGATGGAACAATATTTTTTGAGGTCAGTACTTTTCACGTGTGCATTTTATTTGCACTACTGGGAAATTTTTGGTTATTTTTGGTTGTACGATCAGATTTAAATCATAAAAAGGTGGAATAAATAACTTTGATGACTCATTCTAGATGCAAACTAAGTACTGAAGTGTTTCATTCTGCTGTTTATTTATTGCAGCTCATGTTTTTTTTGTTTTTTTTTACAATATTGTAGATTTAGAATAGTTTCTGTGGTTTAAATCTTGGGTTAGTGTGTCAGCGGCATTAATTACTTTCAATATGTTCATCATCTATATTTACTTCAGCAATATATCGCACTTCAAAATGTGTTACTTTTCACCATCGCCCAGTTCCCGTCTGCATTATTTGAAAAACGCTTTTGGGTCTGAGTATTGTCTCAAGGGAGCTGCAGGGGGAGCTCTGTCTGTAGTTAGTTAGTTCTGCTTTAATTAGAGGAGACATATTGTGTTTTTAGGGCATTTGGCATTTATTTACTTATTTATTGCTCATGCCATATCATCTTGTTGGCATCGATTTAAAGAGTCAAAAACAAAATAATCAGACAATTGTCATAAATGTCATATTATGAGGAACAGGAAGAAGGTGAATCTTATAAACCCCGCTCCTTTCATAGATCATTAAAATTCACATGGCTTTAATACTCGTTCCCCTCCCCAACCAAGTCACCAATGAGCCGCAGGCGTGTTTACCATAGCCTCTTGTGGTTTACATTTCATTAACTTCAATATTTTCCTTAGTCACAAAGTCCATAGTCATTATATCATTAATTCACGTTCATTTTAGTGTAAACCATGATTGAAAACTGCTTATTATTTGAAACTTACTAGACCAGGATCTCTAATTGTCCCACAGTGGGGAAATTCCAGTGCTGCAATCATAGACTGTATATATAAATAGACATAGCTAACCCGCTAGCCACTTCCAAACAGGAAGTGATCGCGGGCCCACTTCCGGCTCCATCGACTCTGGCTCCAATTCACTTTACATTGGAAAACTGTCGCTCCTCTCCTCGTAACTGCTGCTGTCAGGATCGTCATTTTGGTCTTAAAAATGTTCATATTAACCCGCTCTTCGTGATTCTGGTGTTTTTATTTCGCTATTGTGTCTGTAACTGAAGATATGAACATTAATAAGTTCTTTCCCCAAGGTCGCTCCCACCTTCAACCCCCTCGCTCCGGATTGGCTCTTTGGTTGCTATGATACTCACGGCCGGAACTCCTTAATATGCAACTTGGCTCCAGATTCTCCCTATAACCGGTAGCCTCAGTGACCTTCATTTGACTGGAGCCGTATTATACAGGAGGTGGTTCATATTTTGATACAGTATTGCAGAGGAATGACACGTGACAGGACTAGCACTATTCATTGTAAATAATAAAAAGAGAAATACTGCGCTTTTCCCCCCTGCGACCAAACCCAAGCCCTGGCAGCTAGTCGCCAGTATAAATATGACCGTATGGACTGTCAAAGATGGTGTCACCTCTCTATAAAGCCAGCCGCTCGGGGGGACAAGCGCGCAGCAAACGGGAGTCGTATAAAAAATACATAGTGTACTGTAAATGTGCTGAGAGCTGCACTTTCTTTTATAGTTTGGGGAATTCTGTGGACACTGGCAGCTGCGTCTCATGTCAACACATGGCTGAGATCACATTAGAACCGGGAGGACCATAAACTGCATGACACTTACTGCGCTGGGGACAAGCCAGGTGGTGTAACGCAGTATCAGACCAGAGGTGGTCGGTGACTAGGTACATTTACTTAAGTACAGTTCTGGAGGATCTGCACATTACTTGAGTCATATTTTATTGAGTACTTATTACTTTGACTCAAACATTTTGAAAGAAAAATATGCTTTCTGCTCCATGACATTCCTAATAAACTTGGAGCGGTTTCCACGTCTTTTTTCCCACTTTCAGGTCCATCCATCCATTTTCTTCCACTTATCCAGGGCCGGGTCGCGGGGGCAGCAGTTTAAGCAGAGACTCCCGGACTTCCCCCTCCCCTGACACTTCCCCCAGCTCCTCCGGTGGAAACCCAAGGCGTTTCTAAGCCAGCTGAGAGAAATAGTCCCTCCAGCGTGTCCTGGGTCTATCCTGGGCCTCCTCCCGGTGGAACATGCCCGGGACACCATCCAGGAAGCATCCAGAACAGATGCCCAGCCACCCTGCGGAGGAAACTCATTCTGACCGCTTGTGTCCACGATCTTGCCCTCAGTCATTACCCAAAGCTCATGACCATGGGTGTGGAGAGATGTTTTTCCCATGTATAAGAAAATGTGTCTCGCCCCAGGACAGATACATTGTTTAAGCGGCACTGGATGCCAAAATACGCCTGCTGTGTGCTGTTTGCATCGTTGGTAAGGTTAGTGAGGAATAACTTTGGACCGTTGCAAACAGTTTAAAATGAATTAATTCTGTTTTTTTTTTTTAAACAGTAAAAATCACATACAGCACCTTGAACATGTCCCTGATTCGCCAGTTGGTTGTTTTGGCTTTAAAAGCTTAGAGTTTGCTCATTCTTGCTTTTGTTTTTGAAATGGTGACTATACAAAATGTAAACGAATTGAATACATTTTTCTGATGTACCAATTATAACCAAATATATCTCTTTCTACAGTAATTACACAGGCCAGTCTGAACAGGAGATAAACCCAAAATACAGTTTGCATTTGTCTTTAGAAGTAGCCTACTGCATTTTATTATTTTTTAAGCCACAATGACAGACAATATGCAATATGCAATATTTGCAATATATTTTACAGTGAATTCTAATGAATTTGTCTGTCTTATTAGTTTATTATATCTTGTGTGTGATTCAGTGAGAACCAGTGTGGAGCGGCTTTTTAAATGTAGTTGTGCAGTTGTGCAATGACAATAGAAACATTCTGATTTTGAAAGGTACCATTCACAAAACTTATTTTAAATTATTCCTAAAAATCTTCAATTCCTTTGTACAGTGGATAGTTCAGTACTGCAACTTAAGTAATTATTTGCCTGAGCTACTTTTACTTCTGTTAGAGGAATATTTAACCTGATGTATCTATACTTTTACTCAAGTATTTTGACCAGCTCTGCATTAGCAAATACACAAAATCTGTCAAACTGATTATGTAGTAGTGAATATCTACTGCCTCCACATATTTGGCTAAAACAGATTAAAGGCAGACTAGTAGTGGAATAAGTGGCTGAATAAATAACCCTTGTTGTGACACAGTTCTGCTGCCATCTAGTGGAAAAGCAGGAACACGCTCAAGCTTCAATGAGCCAGTTGAGATCCTATAGAGGTTGAAGTTGTCCATGTTTAGCTATGGTTTTATGTGGATCAGATAAAATTCCTGAAATAAACAAAGAAGAATTAAAATAAACAGTGATGCAATTGTGTATTATCTCATGAAAAGGTAGTGTTTAAATAATAAATAAATACTCTCATTATAATGAGATTAATGATTCATAATGATTATGAACATTAGGTTATGCAAGGGAAGACCTTTGGATATTTACAAATCACCTCCAGAACGCTGCTCGTCTCCTGAACACATCACCTCCGTCCTCAGAGGTCTCCACTGGCTCCCCATTCCCCAGCGCATCTAATTCAAGCTCCTCGCCATAGTGTACAAGTCCCCCTACATCTCTGAGCTCCTTCACCGCCGCACACCCACCTGTGCTCTCCGATCAGCCGATACCAACCTCCTGCCATCCAGCCATCCATTTTCTTCTGCCTCCTGGACACCGAGGCATCCTGAACAGATGCTCCTCTCGACGTGGAGGAGCAGCAGCTCTACTCTGAGCTCCTCTCGTGTGATCGAGCTCCTCACCCGATCTCTAAGGGAGCACTCAGCCACCCTGCAGAGGAAACTCATTTCTACCGCGATCTTGTCCTTTTGGTCATTACCAAAGCTCATGACCACAGGTGAGAGTAGGAACAGGGATTGATCGGTAAATTGAGAGCTTGCCTTTCGACTCAGCTCCTTCTTTACCACAACAGTTTCAACCAATCAGGACTAAATATAAGACCTGGGGGGACAGGGCCTTCTTCGCTGCTACTCCCACCCTCTGGAACTCCCTGCCCAAACACATTAAACTCATCCAACCATCTTCAAAAAGCCCTGAAAACTCATTATTCATTATTATTATGCTCATTTTAATCTCACTGGACCTAAAACAATAAAAACACACTGCAAAACTAGAAAATGCCAACACCCATCAAAAAATCTAAATTAAGTAAATAAATTGGGGAGCAGAGCAACAGTGTAATGCAAGCTGGGTCACCTCTCCACAGAGCTGACCTGTTACTTGTCCTGATTGCGTGACAATTTTATCTCTTTGAAGATAGATAAACTTTAGAACATTCTCGTCAAAGCAATAACATCTTACTGACAAGCGGGGTGGAAAAAATCACCTTTAAAGTAAGGCAAGGCCATTTTATTTGTATAGCACAATTCATACACAATCAGAATAAGAAAGACATTAAAATCACAAAAAAAAAAAAAAAAAAAAAAAAAAAAAAAAAAAAAAAAAAAAAAAAAAAAAAAAAAAAAAAAAAAAAAAAAAAAAAAAAAAAAAAAAAATTAAAAACAAAAAAAAAAAAAAAAAAAAAAAAAAAAAAAACCTCACAGCTAAACAGAACAGTTTTGAGCCTGGATTTAAACATTGTCAAAGTAGAGGCCTGTCTCACATCTTGAGGAAGACTGTTCCAAGTATAAATAAACAATAGTCTTTTGTGAATGGCAACATTTTAGTCAGTAGCATTTTGAAAATACAGTATATACATTTTTTGTGTGTCATAAAAATGTGGTGATAGAAATACTGTTGTTTTTTTTGTTCAGAGACATGTCTGTAGTGAATAGACTTGGATGAGCTACCTGCTGAATCACAACACATAGGGGAGGAAAACTATGCCAACAGTAAATGTTTTAACTCACCTGAAATAAAAATCTGCCAATTCTTTTTCCCATCAGTAAACACGTTTCCTTGTGCTTCTGTATGTTCACCAGCTGGGGGCACTCTGGTTTCACAGTTGATGCATGTTTTGAGTGTTGGAGAAATACTGTTACATTCTTGCTGCGTAAAGCTGCTCATACTGACAGCATTTTTCTTTATAAGTGAGAGATTAGTTTATGTTTTTAAGAGTATTATCAGCGCACCTCTATCTATTCTGATCCATTCTGTTCTGTTAAATTGTCCTTTCACTTAGACCTGTGCTTTTTGTGTTTAACATGTTCAGTTTTTGTTTGCCTGCTTTGATACCTACATAATGTAACAGCACATTCATGGATTTCAAGCAAATTGTTCCTTCCGGATTCGAAAGAATTTGTGAAAAAATGAGAGTTGAACTTCTATTGATTAATATATCTTGGCGCTATCCTGCATTTGAGCCTTGAGTGTCCCGAAAATTCCTGTTTTCACTTAGAACCATCTCGTACTTCTTTGTATTGGTGATTGTTCAAAAAGATCTGACCAAGTTGTAGGGTTTAAAAAAGTCACATAGCATTTGTTCAGCTTTAAAAAAAAATGCAAAAGTAAAGGTACACTATATTGTCTCCATGGGGAGTTTTTTTCTCTGCATTTGACCCATCCTTCAGTGGTCACTAGGGCAGTTGGTTGACTTCAGATCTAGGTTTGGTCAAGATTACATTACAAGCAGAAATTTGCTAACTCCACAGAGAAAGACAGTGGCAACCCGGGAGTCGAACCCTGTACTTTCTTGTTGTGAGGTGTGAGTGTTAACCTCTCGCTTGCTACAGTAAAATGCCACAATAAAAGTCTACTGTTTTTTTTTTTTTGTTAGTTTTTTTTAATCTATGTTCATGCTCTGGAGTCTGAATTTTTAAAATGGTCTCAAGTAAGTATAGAGCAGTGGGCGGGGACAGGGGGGTAGGTGAAAACAGAAATTCATTGTGCGCTCAAGCCTCAAATGCTGGACAATGCAGGAATCCATCTAAATATAACTCGTCGATTTTATATATGTCCCCTTTAAATCATACTGTGTTATATCAAAATAAATGAAACCTGTGCTGAAACAAAAGCAGGCAGGACGAGAGGGTGAACTGGCGCCACGGTAGATCCACTAAAACGTGGCTTCTTTTGGGTTTAAGACTCTGCTCTCTGTCCTTACCTCTGACACAGCCCACTCCGTGTTCCCTCTGTGTAATCGATGTCCACGTCCAGAGCGGTTAGTTGAACTGCACCATGCAAAGGTTAATGGGGCTGTTATGGTGGATACCGCTGCCGCTCCGCTGATGTCCGGTTTACACAGCACAGAATACGTGCTGAGCCTGCCTTACAATATGAAGCTGTTTGTCCAAGAACAAACTAACAAAAACACAATACTTGTAATCGATTTTTTAACGTCGTGATTTTGATTGGTTAGTCGTATGCGGCCAAACCTCTTTGTCAAATCTCGACTCGTCAGATCTCAGAAGCTAAGCAAGACCGGGCCTGGTTAGCACTTGGATGGGAGACCGCTGGGAATTCCAGGTACCACAGAGGGGCATTGTGTCCTTAGGCAAGACACGTCACCCGCATTGCTTCGTATGAATGTGCTGGTGGTGGTCGGAGGGGCCGATGGCGCGGATTGGCAGCCTCGCTTCCGCCAGTCTTCCCCAGGGAGTGTGGAGCGAATAAATAGTGTACGAAATTGCAAAAAGTGCTATATAAGCCTGATGCATTATTATTAACTAGAGGGTTGGTGGTTCTGTCCCAGCTCAAACATGTGGAAAACGGTCACAATTTTATTTAGCGCTTTTCCACCTTCAAGGCACTCAAAGCGCTTTACATCACCTATTCAAACAAAGTGGTACACCAGTGTAGACACAGAAACTGGGGGTGAGGTGGGTTAAGTGTCTTGCCCAAGGACACAACGACAGTATTCATCTGTGGGAGGTGGACCACTTTGCCAATGATGTAGAATTCAAGAGCGGGTTTTGAACCACCAAGCTTCGGCTGAGAGTACAAACACTCCACCAACTGAGCTACTGTCGGCACAATGTCTTTGGGTCTTTGAGCAAGATACTTCACCAGTTTTGCTTTAGTGTGAATGCGGCGTGTGGGTTAATGATTGGTGGCACTGAACAAGTTCCTGTAGACTGCACTGTAGACTTGAGATAGGTGCCACTAAATTACAAACGCTCATTTTTTTTTGCGGTTTTGAATGAAAATACCGTATCACCAACATTAGAAAACTAACTCCTTGCCCCATCAGAAAACAAAGACTGTATGTATTTGTTTTCTAACAAAACCAAACCTAAACCAATTATGATTCTCAATTACTAAATGCTAGAAACTACTTAACACTGTCAAATAATTTTCTACTTCACCTCCCAATACTTTCGGCTCGTTTAGGGGACCTGAATCTTTTGGATCCATTCATTTAAAAGAGTCGTTCGAAAGACTTTTAATATTTATTTATATGACAGAATGATCACACCGAGGATCAGATATGTTCAAAACGGTTCAAACAGAGGATGAGAGCGTAAAACGTATAACAGTTAGAAAAACATTCGGCTCTTTCCAAAAATGAGATTCGGCTCCAACCGTTCACGTTAAGGAACCGTTCAAAAGAGCCGACTCGATCACATCACTACACTCCAACAAACACCTCATTATCTTGTTGCCTGTGTTCCAGTTGTCCACTTTGCATAACCAGACATCCATATTCAGCCTCTATAACTCATCTGCAACTGGAGGCAGTGGCTGAACTGTTGTGTGGGTGCGCACCGCCACTTCCAATCCGTCTAAATGACTGGAGTTAGTGAGTGATAGCTGACTCACCGGGCGGATAACGGACGCTAACACCCAAATCTGCTCTCCGGCTCTGGAATCGCAGGCGAGTGTAGGAGGGAGGGGCCTGATCAGGGGTTTTAATTCATTTTTGACCAGAGTGGAGATTAAATTATCCTCCCACAGAAAGGATGGATACTCGCAGCCAGCCATTTCCTCCGATTAGAGATGGTAACCGTGGTAGCAGCAGCCTGAGACCCAGGTCAACAATTTTATATATTTTTTTTGTTCTGTAGAGTGGACACAGTGGGCAGTGAGCAGGTGTTCAGGAGAATTTGTTCTGTACTTTAGTGGTTTGGTATGAGGGCATTGTGAATACAGGTGTAGATATCCTGTTATTTCACCACTAAGAAGTAAAAAGCACAAATATTCTGTTTTTGCTGTGTTTTAAAATACCTGAAAAGAATGATCTGATTCTCTGAGAAGTGGTTATTTCTTCTTATGTTGGATTGGCGTTCTATTGCATGTAGCCACTATTGCCCCACTAATAATTTACCATCACTCAATCTGCTTCCTCACATGGACAGTATCATACACGACAGGTTGTGTTACCTCAAGAGCAAATGTTCTATTTGAGGCTGCAGGAGTGACACGTTTGGAGAGAGGGCTCTGTCTCTGTCAGGTTACACACTCTGCCAGCTTAAAGAACACATATGATGCATTCTTGTGGCTTCAGTTCTCTTTTAAACATGCATTTTGTCACCTTAGGATAAGTATTTTACATTTTCTGACTTAAAATAATATCTGCAGTTGTGAAATATACTTTATAAACTTCACCTCTGTTTCCGGTGAGGCATTTAGGTGTTGGAGCTCCCTCTTCTGTCAGCAACAGGAATGAACAACCATGAAAAAAGCCCTTATCCTCTGTGAATGCTATGCTAATATAGCCATGTGTTCACTGCGTACACAGTTTGACCGCAAAATGAGTCTAGTGATGGTTTATAGGCTTACAAACTGCGTAGAGTTTTCGCTAACGTCTCGGAACATATTGAACATTGTAGAATCTGTTTTCAGTATAATGAGAATTACCGTATTTTCCGGAGTATAAGTCGCGCTGGAGTATAAGTCGCACCAGCTAAAAAATGCATAATAATGAAGAAAAAAACATATATTTCACATACAAATCGCATCTGAGTATAAGTCGCACCCCCGGCCAAACTATGAAAAAAAGTGCGACTTATAGTCCGGAAAATACGGTACTTAAACTGTGAAAGACTGGTATCCTGCTCTTGTATAGTTATAGGTTGAGTAGAAGAAATGTGGCTCGTTCTACTAATCGCAAGGAAGGTTCGAATAGGGCCTGGGAGAGATCGCAAGATTACTCAAACATACATGGATGACATACATATAAAACCACTTCTGGCATGTTTTGTATCAGAAGGCAAAGTTATAAGGTTGATTTTGCTCTATCCCTAACCAGAAATCTCCAAAGACCATCCAAAGAGGATAGTGTTCGTTAATGTCTGTGATCGCATACTTCTCTTCTGGTCTCGTGTATTCCTCTCCTCCTCAGCCCTGTACACATGTGCTTTATCCATACTGTAGTGTTAAACCACACAGGGTAGGTTTGAGTCCGGAGGCTGAGTTATCATGCATGTGAGGGAGCAGGGCTGGGAGAGGGGGATGGGTACTCACCATGGCGACAGAGGCTGCCACACCTGGGGCTCTGCTAACCGCCTGGTCATTTCTTACATTCCTTTTGAACAATTATGATTTATAAAGCAGCCATACCGTAATAGCAGTTGAAATTCAGCATATTTGCATCTAGTCTATTCTCCAACCTACGCAGGATGGCATTATATCGGAAATGCTAATGCAAAGTCTCTAAAAGCATTTGTTGGGGTGGCATTTACATGACCAGTAAAATCAGACAACTGGAGATGGGAGTATTTGTGAGTCTACGTCCACATCAAAAATGGGATAATATCAGATTAATGTAAGTAAAGTGATTACAAATGTAGATCTTTACATGTCATTTCAACAACTCTGACAACTCCAGTAAGTTTCTTAGTTTTAAAAGATTACTCTGTGTTGTGTGTTTTGTTTTTTTTATGAAATGAATGTTAAAGTCTAAATTTAATCAATGACCTTTCTACTAGATGGACTCAGAATGTTTAAACTCAGAATGAAAAAGAACGTCTATGGTCTCAGTAATGCTGTAACGTAAAACCATTTGATAAAGACCTATTTCGCCTTTTAGCCATTGTATAAAAGACAACTGTTTTTGGGTTGTTTTTTTTTGTTTAGTTTTGTTTTTTTTCTTTTAAGTCTTTTTGCATAAAGAGTAACTGCAGTTACCCCCACGAAAACCCAAAAAGAATGGGGCATTTTTTGTAAATTCTCTTAGTCCCCTTAGGATAAGTAATAAAACAAGAATGGACAAAGCTCTTTTTGCGTCCCAAAGCAAAATTCTTTGTTGATTTTATTATTTTAAAAGTGCTCAAATATGCATCGAAACTACCACTGTCCCTCAACATCTGACAGCAACTTAAGTAACGCACTCCATCATACTGAAGAGTCTATCTCACTCCTCTTTTCATTCAGTGGCTAATCCCATTACGGCTCGCTCTCTGAACTCTGCAGTGTCAGTGGAACCTCAGGAGCTGTTGTCCCCAGAACCATAAATCACCAAGACTGTTCTCTGGTGATGAGGGAAGGAGCGAGCATCGGCCAGCCACAGTCTCCAGTGGGAGTCTCAATGGTCCACGTGTCCTTGCTTATCCTTGTTCTCCGCCCGACCCCCGTCTCCGTGTCCTTGGCAAGTTGTTTTCATTACTTGGATACGGCCGTGACCATCTAAACTTACAAAAACTCTTAAAGGGGACAGTATTACACTATTATCTATGTTATAATGTTGTTTCGTCATCAAAAACATACCTGGAATTTTGTTTTGTTTCATTCACGCATATTTACCTCACAAATCCTGCATATTTAGGCTGAGTTCTTTTTTCAAATGGAAAACACTCTGTTCCTCCCTGTGATGTCATGTAATACAGGAAGTGCTTCACTGTGTTTTTAAACTCCACACACCTTCGCTAGAATCATTTGGATAATTTCAGACCTGGAATTGCTAATCTCTACTGAACAAAAGGTAAAATGTAGCTGTTAACTTGAAAACTACCGCTTCATGACATCGCAAGGTGGAACAGAGCATTTTGAGATTGGAGATCTAGACAGACTAATAATATAGGGTTACTCAAACAAACAAAACACAACTCCGGGTATGTTTTTGAGGAGGTAACAACAATCTAACATGGCTTAAAGCTCTTCGTGCTTTTGGAATATACTGTAATTAAAATGTGTAAAAAAGCAACACAAAAAAAATGTGTGAGGCTGTTGTAGGTAACGCCCCTTCCCACCCGACTCGCTGGTTTAGCAGGGAGCAAGTGCTTAGCAACGCTGTCAAACCTGTTGCTAACGGGAGCGACCTCGGGGAAAGAAGACATCTGCTTTGTCTCTTATTAATGTTCGTATCGTGAGTTATGGACACAGTAGTGAAATAAAAACACCAGGATCATGTAGAGTGGATTAATACGAACGTTTTAAGACCAACATGACGAGCCTAGCAGCAACAGTTACAGAGAGAGAGGCAACTGTCCAATGTTAAGTGAACTGGAGCCAGAGTCGACGGAGTGGAAGCGCACCCATGCTCACTTCCCATTTGAATGCAGCGGCTAGCAGGTTAGCTACGTCCATTTATATATACAGTCTATATGTGCAACGCGCTACAAACTGGAAATCTACTAAAAGGAACGATTCCACATGGTAGTCTCGTTGTGCAAGCTGTATCACATATGTTGGCCAATATGCCTGCCTCAGTGCTGTGAGAATGAATCCCATCTTCCACAACGATGTCTCTCCCAGCTCTTCACCCCCATTTCACCCTTACATCCATCCTGTCAGGGGAATACACTTTCCAAGTAATCACCATTTTTTACTTTCCTTGGTTCGTCTATTGCAAGATTTTTAGCTCTTAAGAACCACGGCGACCTTGGCCGGCGTTGCACATCCGCAAACGTAACTCTCTGCTCTGTTATTGGAGTTCTTTTTAACAGCTGGCTCAGTGACCCGGTGGTCAGTACATGATTGGAGTGTAGCCCACCACAGCCATTTCATCCGAGAGAGGAGTCATTCTGCCAATTCCTCACTTCCATCTGGACCGACGCGCTGCAGCGGTTAGTGTTTTTATTAAAGTGGGACACAAAATGACCACAGTGGATCTACTCGGGGACATTGGAGTTAATGCACATGCTCTTTTTTACAGGGCCGCTATTAAGACCACAGCTACTGCCAATAACTGCTGAGTACATCGTAAGATTTTAGTGACTGCCGGTCTAAAAGTTCAGCCCAAAGCTATTACTACTGAAATGGATAAAATATTCACTACTGCAGCTTGGATCTCTGAAAGTTAGATGTATGTGTTTTGGGTAATTTAAATACTGCCGCAACTGCAGTTAAGAGCACATTAATCAAGACAAAATCAGCCATCCAAGAGAGTGAGGCGGAAATATATTTTGCCGCTGAGAAAAAGCCAAAGGGGTGTATATTAATAATGATGTGTATAGACTGATCAAGCAGTGTGGGTGGAATTTATGTTAGTACAATAGGCCGGATTAGAATGATAAATGGTCACATTTTTTATATGGGGCTTTTTCACCTTCAAGGCACGCAAAGCACTTTACTTCAAGGGACAACTCACCCATACACACACATTCATACGCCAGTGTACGCAGACTCTGGGGGCGAGGTGGGTTAAGTGTCTTTCTCAAGGACACAACGACAGCGTTCATCTGTGGGAGCTGGAATCGCTCCGGCAACCTGTGGGTCAGTGGATCCGACCGCTCTCCCCATGATGTTTATGTCGAGAGCGGGATTCGAACCACCAACCTTTGGATCAGTGGACAAGCCAACTGAGCTACTGTCGCCTCAGAAACAACCTGAGCACTGTCGCCCCAGAAAATAAAAAAAAATAGATTTTCATATAGTCTGCACTTACTATGGGGAAGTGTAGGCAAATGTGGCAAAGAGTAGTCAAAATATTGATTACTAAAAATACTAAAATGCTCAAGTACAAGTAAAAGATCAGTGACCGCACTATCCAATATATGAGGGTTTACGTAAAAGCAAAGACCCAGAGCTACACTCAACACTCAAGGTCAGTGTCACTAATGATTATTCCAAGTTACACACATCCAACCCAAAACTGACAAAGCTTTGCTATGGCAATGTCATTTTTTAATTTACTGAAAAATTCAAATTTCTTCAGAATCAATAAGCAAAGCCCTAAACTGTAAATCCAGGGTAAAAGTTTTATATGTTTGATGCACTTTATTGTCTTGCCTCACCAGACAAAGAAATAGCAGGAACTCAAAACTGGGATTTGCTCTGCTACAAACCAGCAGCAAACCAAATCTCTTTCTCTCTCAGACTAACTCTCCTCCAGCACTGCAAGGGTTCACATGAGTCCTGATCTCAAGCCCATTGTCCTCCTGGGATCAGAGTGGATATGCTCTTCATACCAGAGTCATCAACACAAGCCCTGAGTTGGGACAAAAGCTGAAAGAGGAGGAATGGAATGTGACCAGGCTGCTGTCAATATGTTACAGCAGACTTGAATTATTCAAAATTATTAAGCAAGAGACATTTCATAAGATACTGGTATTGGAAAAGAAATATTGGTAACTGTCACAATCCAAATACCTACTTTGCTGCAGTTTACCAAATATGTGTTTGTAACAGATGGTGAACCAACAAATCAGCAGTAAGTGACACCACTTAAGTTTATCACCTGTGCAGGGAACTGTTTTCAAAGCATTTCCAGGAATAGTAGTTTTACTGTTACAGTGTTCACACTTGGTCCTGGTTTGGTCATAGTCTGATCCCAGTTTAGTCCTGAACTTGACTTTTTTTGGTCCTGGTTTAGATCTACTTTTTTCCAGGTTTAGTTTTGCATTTAGTTTCAGTTTATGACAAATTTTGATGTGCATGTAGCATCAGCATTTGTGCAGCATCAACATTTGTGCTTTTTTCTTGATTATTTCTTGTAAAATAACCATGAAGCCTTCATCAAACTATAATCAGAAAACAAACAGTTTTAGCAACTGCTACATGATTTTTATATTTGAAGTGAAAAACAGAATGAGTTTATTTTAAGATGTTTGCAGGATCAAAACATATTCCTCACTTCCCTAACACATTTCAAGCATCCTAATTATTCATAGTGATTTCTAAAAGCTTTTCTCCAGACAGACCGGTCTTTTGTGAGAACCACATCTAGCATACTAACAGAGCTCTTCCTGGATACCAGAGGATACTATATCTGTGCTGGGAGCAAACACATATTTACTACTATATATTAGCGTTGTCGTGATCGTAAAATTTCAACTCAATTTCGAGTAAAGTAATAAGTAATAGACCCAATACTCAATACCGATACCGCTATTCTTTAGACAATAGAATGACATTTTACACATTTAAATCATTGTACTTTTTACCTGTGTAATCCCTCAGTTGTCTAGGTAGGTTCCATAGCGGTACATGGGTCTATACTATGTGTCTATGTGTCTTATACTTGTTCTGATACAGCTCAAGATCATTCTGTTCAGGAAAAGTTAATGTCTGTCCTGTGAATGTGACTTTTTTAGTATTGATACCTGTTCAAATGAGTATCTAGTTTCGATACTAGTTTTGGTATCGATTCTGACAACCCTATTATACTCTCTTACAAGAAAAAAATGTGTACAGCCCCAACTGTAACTAATAATCTAATGTTCGTATGGCTTTAGTCGTCTTACAGAATTCCATTAAACATCTTCAGGTCCCAAGTTTCACATCACCTCAACTCACACCATTCCTGCGCCGTTTTCTTCACTCCTCCATGTCTTGGCCCCTTGTGTCCCCTCATGCTCCCTGGTAGATCTGCCACGACAATTACTGTATCAACTTATCGTTCAATATGTGATAGCTGGAACAAGATATTTTGGGGCTTGTTGCAATAGTGGGGAAGTTTCTGCTATTTTTTATGCAATACGGTAAGATTTGAGCTGTAGAGGGATGGGCAAGTGTCATGCCCAAGGACACAATGACAGTATTCATCCGTGGAAGCTGGAATCGCACCCATTCAACCAATGATTCGCGCCACCAACCTTTAGATCAGTGGACAAACGCTCTAAACGGACTGAGCTACTGTTGCTTCCAGGGCTAATTATTGGTTCTTTCACCTATTAGTTGTAGCTCATGCCTTTTAATGATATTGTATTTTTAAATGGTTTACAGCTTTATTTTTATCGTGTCAGTGGTAGTTTCAATATTATCATTTATCGTGACGTTCCTCTGTAGCCGTATATCGTGCTTCAGAATTACCGTGACAAACCTACCCCTTGCTCGTTCTCGCTGGGGTCACGTGTCGCGGTGGTCAGCCAGTTTGCGGCGTGTGGCCAAAGACAGTTGGGTGAGTGGAAAAAATCACATGTTCCCAGGAATGCGGGAGTGTGTTGTGAGCAAGTCGGGAGGAGGTCTAGAGCTGTCAGCAGGA
>KN474531.1:8231-21555 GCA_000787095.1 Periophthalmodon schlosseri
GAAGGCACCTGATTTGTCTCTTATTAATGTTCATATCTTGATTTATGGACAAAATAAAATCAATAAAAATATGAGGATCATGTAGAACGGACATTTTAAGACCAAAATGATGAGCCTGACAGCAGCAGTTACAGAGAGAGGGGTGGTTTTTCAATGTAAAGTGAACTGGAGCCAGAGTCGATAGAGCCGAAAGCACGCCCATGATCACTTCCTACCAGCAGTACATTGGCCATGATGTACTACCACTATTATTGATTTTTCTAATTTATTTACATGTTTTTTGTTTTCGTTTTTGTGTGTTTGGGGAAAAGGGGCGGGGTTAGGGGATTGTGACCTTTGTTGTTTTATGTTCTAGGTATTTGTGTCTTGTTTTCATGTTATTATTATTGTATTGTTTTATGTTTTGTTTTATTGTTCTTAATAAAAATATCAAATTAAAATTAAATTTTAAAAAAGCTTGATAAATATGAACCTGCAATCACAAAGTTAACATCATTCACTCTGAAACAATGAAATTCTTTTTAAAATATTGTATGGATTTTAAGACACTTGGAATCATAACCTATTTCTTCAAGTTGTAATTTCACTACTTATACGCGAGAATATAGGGACTGTATTTATAGAAGACAAATCAAAATTCTGAAGAGTGTTTCTGGACTGTTCATAAATAACCCCATAAGTCTCCAATCTGGCACTAGAATTAACTTGAGAACGACTCCACTGGTTGGCGTAAATGGCCAATACAAAAAGGTGAATGAAAAGAGCCCGGAATAACTGGTTACATTTCAGTGATGTATGGACAGTAAAGACTCATTTATCGTGGTGGGTCCCATAAAAAGTGTCAGAGAGAATGAGAGGAGAGACAGGGATGTGTCCACACAGAGGTAACACTGGCTCTTATGCTCCATTAGAATCACAATGATTTATGTCCCTCCTGGACTATGACATTTACCCATCACCTGCTGCCATATGGGTGAAGTATGGGACAACACACACTATAGAGCTCCTTTGTCTTTATTTACAGAGTCATATTAGAACATCACAGCCAAGACTCAACTGAGGCCTCAGCAGTGACCCCATGTTCTCATGTACATTTTACTTTTGGAAACAAACTCTAAAATCATTAAATTACTGTTACATCAGCACCTCAGGGCGTCACTGAGACGGTGAATATGGTTTAGATTTTCACTGTGAATATCGAAGGCTTTCATATGAGTCCATCGTGTTGTAATCTGCCTCAGTGGGTTATCGAGTGTGTAAACAGCTGGGCTCAGCTCTTTTGTGCTCTCTCACACAGGTCGGGGCATCTGGCTTAGTCCTGAAGTCAGCTCCAATCACAGTATCACCACTGGACATTGATTATGACTTGAGCCTGGTCTAATTAGACTGTGGCTGTTCCAGTGGACACACTCCAAAACACAGAACCTTTGTACAATAGAAACAATTGTTAACTCTTCCACAAAGCAGAGCTCTGCACACGGCCCTGATCTATACAATACAGCTCTGCACACGCCCTGATCTATACAATACAGAGCCTAGAGACTGGGCCAGAGGCACAATATTAATGTTTGTTCTAATTACAGCTTTCTGAAAGTAAACCTCATCTGTCACTCACCCCCTTATGAGACCCCTGTCTGCTCAGAGACACTCACATGGAGTTTGCATTGAAGCCTGCTGTTTCCCCACATGGAATAGCCCAAAGCAAAGGAATCTATTTCATCTTGTTTCCTCATCAGTGGCTCTTTCCTTCTCATTTCAGGTCATAATTAGACACAAGAGGAAGCACGAGGTAGATTATAGTCTATTATAAACCACTTTTACTCTTTCTCACAAACAGGAAGGAGAGAGGGAATTAGATTCTAACATCTCCAAATCAAGAGCATGTTTTACCCTTTGGTTTGACTTGTGTCATAAAAATATTAATTATTCAAGACAACTCAGAAACTCAAATTCATAAACAGATACAAGGCAAATGTCAAATAACAGACTTCTAACTTGTGTGTCAGCTGAGACGCTCAAGTAAAGAAAACACAAGCAAACCTTCAGTGATAAAACGATCTATGTTCTGATGGCTGTACTTCCCTCACAGTGATGGGAGCTGACGCTGCTTTGAAATCAGTGTAAATGCGGAGGCTTGATGCTAGTGCCACTTCAGAACTCCTCCATCTCCCTCCCTGTTCACTTTGTGACGTGACTTACTTTTATTCACTCATTCACTTTCACTGAGATCAGTTTCTACCACTCACACATTCTCTTTACTGACAATTAACGACATAAAAGTTTGAGCACAGACTGGTTTGAGTTATCAGCACAGCTATCCACTAGACGCCCCATAAATACAAGTGTGTAGACCATAGACTGTATATATAAATGGACGTAGCTAAACTGCTAGCCACCATGTTTCAAATAGGAAGTGATCATGGGCGCGCTTCCGGTTCCATTGACTCCAGCTCCAATTCACTTTCTATTGAAAAACTGTGGCCCCTCTCTCTGACAAATCGGGTGCCTTCTTTCACTGAGGTCACTGCTATAACCGTTAGCCTCGATGAGCTTCATTTGACTGGAGCCAAGCGCTATAGGTGACGTCACACTCACTTCGTCCACTTCTTTATACAGACTATGGTGTAGACACAGGTGCATGTTGTGTTACCCATAGGATATAAACTGTTTGGACTGGTGCTGTGTTAAAAACAGATCATCTCAGTTTTTAACACAGTTTAAGACTAGACTGAAAACCCACCTCTTCTCCCTGGCATTTAATACTAGCTAGACAGGATATCTTGGTGTTTTATTGTTCTTTTCCTATGTATTGTGTTATCTGTGTATTTGTTTTTTGTTGACTTACAGTACGTGAAGCACTTTGATCAGCTGAAGTTGTTTTAAATGTGCTGTAGAAATAAACTTGAATTGGATTGAATCTAAAAAAAAGTGACAGAATTGTGATAAAACATTCTCTATTTGAGCAAATGTAATCTGCAGGCGAGAGAAAACATCAGAGGAGTAATGTAGTGGCAGTATGGACGAGACAAAGCTTGATAAGAACTTTGAGTCATTCAACTGCCTGTAATTTAAATTAGAAATAAAACATGCAGTGATGTAGAGCCTGACAAATACATTTAGATAATGTACGACGGGGGTAAAACAGAGCCACAGAGGAGCAGAGACAGCGGAGCTACAGTGAGGCCCCTCTCCTCTGTAACAGTAAGTGTGACATCAGGCTAATTAGTATGTTCAGGTTCAGAGCTGAGTGAATACTATTGCTCCACACATCCACCCTTACTTTACATAGTAACATAGAGTGTATAAAGAAGTCGACTAAGGGAATGTGATGTCACCCATAGCGTTTGGCTCATTGAGGCTAGCAGTTATAGTGTTTTCTGTTTGAGAAAAGAACTCAGCTTAAATATGCAGGGTTTGTGCGTTAAAAATGTGTGAATGAAACAAAACACAACTCCAGATCTGTTTGTGATGAGGAAACAACATTATAACAGAGATCAGAAAATAGCAAAATATGGGTCCTTTAAGCTCTTCATTGGATCACAAACGTGTAGGTGCATTGATGATCTGCACAAGTCAGTGATATAAAAAAAGTGATTTAAAATCCCCAGCAGAGCCTCTGTTGAACCCAGCACTGGAATAATGGAGAAAGGATGAGAGGCCATTGGGAGAATATTAATGAGAAGTTCAGTCCCTCAGTGAGTAACACTGATGTATGAAGTCAATATGCACAAAGCAGTTCCACAGCACAGGCTCAGATAAAGCACATGAAGTTAGATTTGTTTGTTCCGGGCTGTTCACGTTTCCATGGTAACCCTCAGTGTGATGGGAATACCTCTGATCTATTCAAATGCGTCTTCTCTCACTGTGCACGGGCTTTGTCCTCTGGATGAAGAACATCAGCAGATCAACTTTACAATAACTCTCTAGTGAATGGAAGAGAACCAGAGGAGGGTCTGTGTTTGCTTGTTTTATAGATTTTGAGAAAGTGTTTGACTGTTTCATGCTTGGACTTTTCAGCTATTACAAATGGGTATTGATGTTAAATTGTATGGCTCTAAAAAAACACTTCATCTGGGATTCAGCTAAATGGTCACATTTTTATACAGCGCTTTTCCACCTTCAAGGCAGTCAAAGCTCTCTACATTAAGGAACCACTCACCCATTCACACACACATTCATACCCCAGTGTACGCAGACATTGGGGGTGAGGTGGGTTGCCCAAGGACACGACTACAGCATTCATCTGTGGGAGCTGGAATCACACCGCCAACCAGTGGGACAGTGGATCTGACTGCTCTACCAAGCTGGAATCCACCGCCAACCAGTGGGACAGTGGATCTGACTGCTCTACCAATGATGTTAATGTCAAGAGCGAGATTCAAACTGCTAACTTTTGGATCCGTGGACAAACACTCTACCAACTGAGCTATTTTCGCCCCACACTGAATGAACCAAATGTTGACTATTGTTCAGTCTTGGTGGATTTATCTGGAATACTGCACCACATTTGATAAATAATAACACAGTTTTGACTTGCATCTAAAGTAGAAGTGGAATGCTCTAATCTTTAGAACACTTTAGCGTCTCAAAGTGACTTTTTTTACTGTAAACAGCTGACACGAGGTGAACTCACATCTTTTAGCTTGTGGTGTGTGGTCTCTTCGCTGCAGTCTTTGTGCTCAGAGATTTAAAATCTCATACGATTCTCCTTGTGTATGTGGTCTGCGCCTTTTGCCGCACATTTAAATCCTGTAGTGTGTGGTGGGCTTTAGACTTATTTTGGATCAACATCTTACAGTTGTTGAAGGAATTAAAGCTCTGTCAGAGTCAGCAAGTACAGTCTTTGGAGCAGTATACTGAATGGAGTGTCTGTCTTGTTCTGAATATGACCCTGAGGTTATTGTAAACAGATCCACAGTAAAAACATTGTCTGAGAGAGTTGTAAGGTGTGCACAAAAAGGCTTCCAAACTCTCTCTGTGTGGGGACATGGGCCGAAACCATGTGAAGTGGGACACACCTGCAGATACCGTGCAGTTACAGAACTGATCATTATGGCATCATTAGGATTTGTCAAAAAAATCTGCTTGCAGTCTGCAGACATATATTGACTTGCAATATCAAAGAAATCAAATAACTTTATTTAAAAAAAAGGACAAATGAAATCGTATATAAACCTAAACTAAGAACAGAGTTTTGGTCCTGAAAGCCATGTGACACTGAATGTGCCCAGAGCATAAAAGGACACTTTAAGTATTCCAATGGGGTTAATTCTTCTGATGACTGATCCTCTCTGTAAACAACAGAAAAGTGCAAAAGACTGAAAGTGTGTTCATCCGGACTGTCCCACAGTCAAAGGTGAATGGTCTTAAGTGCCATTTGAAATCCGGTCAAAGCTTAGCTCAACAGATGTATTCTGTGAGTTTGAAGTTTCAGTATTTATATAGATATCTTTAAAACTCTGGTCTGGAATGGGAAGGGGGTTCACACCTCACCAGCAGCTTCTGAGCTCACAAAGCCACACTTTATCTGCCACACTAGTATTAATCCCACTCTAATCTGCACTAAATGTGAAAGTCCTGCTGCTGGAGTCCTGGACTGTTATCTGGTCTCTGTTGGTTTAAGCTCCGCTCTAAACCAGAGGACACTCACAAAGGGAAAGAAAAAAGTTTCTGAATGCTGGTGTGTGATTGGCTGTTGGGAGATGGCAGAGATTTGATTCCATCTGGAGAGTAGTTGGGCTATAGGTGCTTGGGCTTTTCAAAAGAACCAGAGCAACATGTGTCTTGTAAATAATACAGGTCTCACTGAAGATAAAATGATGATTGCGATGGAGCATTCAGGAGGTGACACTTCTGTTTTGTATGAGTCTGATTACAGTGTTTCCTGTGTCCCACTATACATTGGATTTTTCTCAGCCTTTCCAGAAGGAAATTGTCTCTGTGCAGTAGTGATTTCAACATAAAAGCAACAACGTCTTGGCTTAGAAATGTGACCAGATGCATCTGCAAAGGCGCTGCTACAGGGATGATGATCCTCTCTCTTTTGGCACCAAAACACTTTGTATATAATGTATGCAATGACAGTATACACAGTGTGGATGCTGCAGGGAGCAGAATCTCATCCTCATGAAATAACTCTGGCTTTACATACAGTATTATTCTGTGTAATTATGTGCATAAACATAAGGCAGTGTTCCTCATTTGTGACTGATTACATTTGTTTTGCTAATAGACTGTAACAGTTCCTCCTCAGAGAGAATCCACCCAGGCCAAACAACAAAAAAGAAAAAAGCCTCCATTTCATTGTAGCATCTGTGTTGCAGGTTTTCACACTTTAAATATATCTGCAAGGCATTATTCATATTACATATACACAAATTAACAAGACCAAATCTATGGCCTACTTTACAATGACTGATATGAATAAATGTGACTGTTATGCAATGGTACAAGCCAAAACATCTTTTGCTTTGAAAAATAAATAAAAAATTAAAACTTGTCACTGCAGCCATCCTCTGCCACCCACCTCCAATGCTCCATACTGTGAGCTAACAACCACATGACCAACAGTTATTTTAAAGCTCAAACTATCAATCTCTTTCCAATGTGGAGAAACTGAGCCCAGAGCTGGACTCAAACCAACAAAATTCTGAATCCAGTCCATCAGCACATGTACACTAATGCCTCTACATAAAGTCTTTTACTAAACATAAGCACATGACTCAGAAACACTGCCTCCTGAATCAGACATTGTTACCCGGTGATGAACCCGTGAGTATCTCCAGAACATTCTGTGTCAGCTCCAGGAGAAGAGAGTTTGAACAACAGGAAACTTACCTAAAAGACACAAAGAGAAAGATATTATCTTATAATCATTATGAAGTATTCGAAATTGTTTGGATTATGTTCTGACATCTCAGTTGTACATGGCAGGGAACTGTTCAATAAAAACTCAGAATTCAGAATACAGTTATTTCCCTAAAATCAGACAAATACATTAAGATTTGCAGTTTACGCTTCAAAACTGCACTGGTAAGAAAAAAAGCAAACACAGCTCTGGTGGTGCACATGTGTGATGTCACTCCAGTGTAAATGACATCTTTTTTGCATTCGTGGGGCTCCTGTCACATTGAAGCCATCAAAATTGTCTTTTTTATACTAACAGCCTCAGTTTGGGATGAAGCCATCTCCTCTAAATGCGCTTCTGAAGGTTCTGACTGAAACTGAAATGCAGTGTCCTCTGACAGGAGCTTTCAGTGGAGATGTAGTTTGTGACCTGAACCAGTCGAGCCACAAGAGCAACCAGGGATTTACACAAGGTCAACAGTCACACAAACAACTATGGCCACCAACACAGAGAGGAGTCTATTCAAGCTGCTGTCTGACACACAGGCCGGTCAGTCAGCACTGTGTCCATCAGGAACTCTTCAGTATAAAAAGCTATAGGCGCTGAGTAAAAGGACCACATATGACCTCTAGAGGACACACTCTGAAACACACTTCTGATGGAACAGTTGATGTTCTCTGTCAGGCACTGAAACTCAGCAGTGACTTTTACTGGGGGGGGTTCTTCATGAATAAAAGGGGCTTCTCTCTGCCTTGTGAAAAATGTTCACTTAAGAAAAGTTTGTTTCAAACAACTCTAATTATTAGAAAGTGGTAATGCTGTCGAAATGTGATGGTGGAGGGAGATGTGTGTGGGGGATGGTTGAACAAATCCTATAGTTATCCCTGAGGTAATTAACCACACGGCCTGTTATGGCATTAACGTTATGGTCACTATGCTCTGGGCCACGCCACAGAACCGCCTCCAAAAAAGGGCAAAGATCCTCGTCTACAGGATGTGTCTCATCTCCTCATGGCTGCACCACACAGGGCTATGAACGTGGAGCTCAAGAAGAGCAGAAACTATGAGTTTGTGAAATCTTCATTTAAGACCAAAATAACCATTGATTCTAAAGCAGAGTGCAGATAATGACTGTGTTAAATGCGATCACTATTTAGCTCACACCACATCTGTCTTTCTCCACCCGGGTGGTAATTAGGCATTAAACTGTTGTGTGAAATCAATAATAATGATAATAATGATAATACATTTTATTTATCATTGGGTGCCTTTCTAGACACTCAAGGTCGCCTTACAACAATAAACATATTCAATAGTATTATTATAGAACAAAGTTAAATACTGTAAAAACATACAGTTAAAATCATAGCTAGGTTCTGGTGGTGTAGCCGAGTGAGGCCAGTCTACAAAGGTGCATTTTGAGTTTCGATTTGAAGTGGAGGAGTGAGTGCGGAGGTCAGGAGGGAGAGAATTCCAGAGCTGAGGAGCAGAGCGGCTGAAGGCTCTGCTGCCCATGGTCACAAGGCAGCAGATAGAACAGAAAGGTAGAGAGAGGAGGAGGAGCAGAGGGAGCGGGCGGGTGTAGCAATGTGAAGGAGCTCAGAGCGATATGGAGGAGCGAGGTTGTGGAGGGCTTTGAATGTGAAGAGCAGGGTTTTGTATTTAATGCGTTGAGCTATGGGGAGCCAGTGGAGCTGTTAAAGGAACAGTGTGATGTGGTTGATGGAGGCAGCGTGTGTGATGATGCAGGCAGCTAAGTTTTGAACCAGCTGAAGTTTATGGAGAGTTTTTTTTGTGGGAGACCAAACAGAAGGGAGTTACAGTAATTCAAACAGGAGGTGACAAGGCTGTGAACAAGGATGGCATTGGACTGTGGAGTAAGGGAAAGGTGGAGGCATTGGATGTTGCGGAGGTGACAAGGCTGTGAGCAAGAACGGCACTGGACTGTGGAGTAACGGAAGGGTGGAGGCGGTGGATGTTGCGGAGGTGAAAGTAGGCAGAGCGAGTTATGTTGTTGACGTGAGAAGTGAAAGAGAGAGTGATGCAAGGATGACACCCAGATTCTTAACCTTAGGGGAGGGAGAGTTGGAGGAGCCGTCGACTGGAATGGAGAAAGGACTGATCTTGTGGATTTGGTGCCTACAAGAAGAAGTCAGATTTTATTGCTGTTGAGTTTGTGGAAGTTTGAGGTGAACCAGGATTTAACTTCATCAAGACAATTAATAAGGGAGGAGGGTGGGAGTGTGGAGTTTGGTTTGTTGGAGAGGTAGAGCTGGGTGTCATCTGTACAGCAGTGGAATTGGATATGGTGTTTCTGGAAAATCTGACCAGGGAGGAATAGGATGAAAAGCAGGGGACAGAGGACAGAACCCTGGGGAACATCAGTGGTGATGGAGACTGGATGAGAGGTGATTTTGAGAAGGGCAGTTTCATTGCTATGGAAGGGACAGCCCGACTAGAAATGTTCACTCTATCTGTCCTCCAATAACCTGTATGAAGTTGAGCGGAAACAGTTTTTTCAAGTATTTTGGAGATAAATGGAAGGCTAGAGATTGGGCGGAAATTATTGAGGTCACTGGGACCTGAACCAAGTTCCTTGAGAATGGGAGTGACAGCAGTTTTGAGGGGTGAGGGCACAGTTCCAGAGGTGAGGTATGGATTATATGGGTGATGGGTGGCTTTAACGGGCTGTGGGGAGTGGGTCACATTGACATTAGGAGGTTTTGGATTTTAAGGGTGAAGATTTGACAGAAGGCAGGTGATTTAGTTTCATTTATATTTGTTCATACAGGGAGAGCTCAGTCAGAGTATTCAGACTCTCCTTTTCAAAATACAAACAAAAAACAAACAAAACTAATAAGTCCATAAGTCCATTTAAAACATTAAAAACAGGAGCAGGTGTGATTATAAATGTTTATCATCAAATTATTAAATTGCATTTGTGCCACCAAAGTATCCAATTTTGCAGGTCCTTGAAATATATTACGTTTTAGTTTTTGTCAAGCCAAAACCCAAGATATTTATAGGTGGGGACCCTTTCAATCAATGTACCAGTTAGTGCAGGGGTCGGCAACCTTTAACACCCAAAGAGCCATTTGGACCCGGTTTCCGCGGAAAAAAAACCAAAACAAAAAAATTGACATCTAAAATGAAGATAACACTCTATATATTGTTTTTTGTTTTTTTTTTACCTTTACACTTTGTATAAACAACTATAGTGTGGTGCTTATGAAATCCATGAAGTGCTACAGAGATTTCTGCTCCTGAACCTCTGTGCACAGCGTCTGCAAATCAGAGCTGTACCGAAGTCACTTCATCTTCACGCATGACTGTAAGCTGTCGTCTGTGAGGCGTGAGCGGTGTTTGTTTTTAATATAGTTCATGGTGGAAAATAGCTGCTCACATACATATGTGGATCTGAAGATTGACAGCACTCCAAATGCATATTTCTTCATGTTTATGTAGGTGTCAGGGATGGAAAGTCTCAATAAATGCATGCCGTTTTGGCGGGTATAATGGCTTCTGCGGGTGTGACGCTTATTTTGAGCAACAAAAAATAATAAAATATGATTTTATTTTAATATTTCAAGATCACAATAATCTTCCAATTTAGAACTACAATTTAAAAAAAAGAACTAACACAAATAAAATACACTTCAATTAAATACTTACAATTCATTTTCCCAAGCCACGCAGAGCCGCAGTATAAGGATGAAAGAGCCGCATGAGGCTCTGGAGCAATGGGTTGCCGACCCCTGATTTAGTGTATAAAGATTTGTAGCTTGCACATTACTTCAGTGTTTTTATTAGAAAAAAATCATATACTTTATTTATTTTTTTTATTTATTTGCATTCAATGTTAATTTAAGATTTTTTAGGGAAATCTTGCTGCAGTTTTAAAATTGCCTGATCCGCAGAGGGCGCATTTACATACAAAACTGCATCATCTGCATATAAATGTATGAGGTTTCTCTTAAATTGCAACACATGGAATTAATACATAGTACAAAGTAGAGGGTCCAAAATTGATCCTTGGGGCACTCCTTTGCTTAAACTAAAAAAATCTGATTTAAACCCCTCGGCTACTACTGCCTGGGTTCTGTTTGAAAAATAATTTGGAACCAATTACATGTAGCATGGTAGAATGTTTCAGACACTTCAAGAGGGCTCCATGATCCACTGAATCAAAAGCTTTAGTCAAATGAATAAACAGAGCTACACATGTTTGTCATCGAGGGCAGTGAAAATGTCACATAAAACTTTTGTGGATGCTGTGACAGTATTATGCCTTTTTCTGAAACTCGATTGATAAGACTTCAAAATGGAGCGTTTATTTAGATACAGTGTTTATTTAGATGCAACTAACTTTTCTCAAACAAGGTCATTTAGATATTGGCTGGAAATTATTTACATTTTTAGTTGTCTCACTTTTATGTAAAGACAAAACATGCTGTATTTCATAATTCGGATATAACTGCCATTTGAATTGCTAAATTAAAAATATGTAAAAGAGGTTGAATTAAATATGGGGCAGCTAGTAATAGAAGTTTTGGATTAAGGTCATCAGCTCATATGGACTTGTTTGGGTCTATAGAGCGGAGAGCATTTAAGACCTCCATGTAAGTGAAAGAGAAAATGTGACTGTTATCTGCCCGAGATTCAGATTCAACATAATCAAGACCAGAGGGAACACCATTATTATCCAAAACATCACATGATAAGATAGAGATAAAATGCCTATTAAAAGCATCACATATTTCCTATTTAGAATTTACAATAGCTGAATCTAATACAAAATATCAGTTGGTAATGTAATGTTTGAATACTAGGTTCTGAGAAGGATCTTACTGTCTTCCAGAACTTTGCCAGATTTCTGTGACACTTTGTCAGCGCAGACATGAAATAAGAAGTTTTTGCCTTTCTAACTGTTGATAAAGATGTATTTCTTTTTTGGCGAAAGAATGACCAATCCAAATCTGACCTAGTTGTGTGTGGAATTTTCCAGGCAGCATTTCTTTCTCTAATTAAACTACAATTTCTGTGTTGAACCAAGGACTGGTACAGTTTTTCATTGTCATTTTTGTTTTAGGTGCATGTCATTCTGCAATTTCATTAAAGTATTAATAAAAAAGTTTAAGGCCATGTCAGGGAATGCTGACCTTAACCACTGTAATACAGGTCAGAGATGAAGCCTTGCTCATTGAAATGTTTATATGATCTTTTCACAATTACACAGCTGCTCATGAATAAGATGGATTTTTATGGTGAAAAATGAGGCCAAGGTGTTGCAGAAATCAGAATAGAGATGAGATGGAAGAGAGTCAGGAGGTTTAGAGATGTTAGTGATGAGAGAGGAGAAGGGTTTGGAATGTCCTTTATTTGAGCTGATTAAACCAGAGAAGTAAGTGAATTTGGCTTTGGAGATGTGGTCTTTGTAGTGGAGTGTTTGTGTACATTTCATTATGAATAAAGTTGTCACATCGCAGTGACCGTCTGGAGACAATGGCCCTCCGCTCAGACCTCTTCACTGTTACACATCAAGCTGAAGAAGAGTTTTTCTTTAGATCAATGTTGACGAGAACATGACAACAACAATCTGACAGAACAGAGCTGCCTCTCAGAGCTGTCAGTGAGCCGCCCTCTCAGTGTGACAGCAGCAGCCTAATGACACACATCAGGACTGGACCAGAGGGTCTTGTTTAATACACACAGCCAGGCTTTTTAAAATGCATTGTCCAAAGACATGTGTTTTATAGATAAATGTATTTCAAAACTAAGGTTATTTCTCTTTCCTTTTGAACCAAAGTCTTTAGGGCTGCATCTGCCCCGCTGATAGAGTCACACAGATCAGTCCACATGAGTGTGTCATTCCTAAGAGAGAAGCTCACGTCTCTCCACAACAACACTGCAGTGAGAGCAGGAGCCTGTGTCGCCCCTTTAAGGCCCTGTGTTTGTGCTGACTGTGCACCAGCCATTACTGAAAGGTCAGAGTGAGAAGGAGAGCTGTGTCATCTCTCTGTCTCCAACGCCCTTCACCACCTATTGCATCTCACTCACATGTCATCAGTCATCAAGTGTGTGCATCTGAGGCACAGCTCCTTCTGATCAGAGCAGATAAACGACCTGAAAGGTTATATACAAATGTACACTGTCACTTTAACTCAACAGAAGACTTCATCACACGGTCGGGGGCGGCAGTCAAACCTGAAGGTGGTAACAACCATATGTGAGATTCCATAGAACACAGACGAGCACAACAGTGTTTGAACACATGAAGATGTCTTCAAAGAAACTTTATATAAGTCTAGTGTCTTATAAAGAGTTTAGTGTCACTATTCTTCATCCCAGCAAGCAGAAAAACAGTTTGTGAGCAGAAAAACAGTTTGTGAGCAGAAAAACAGTTTGTGAGCAGTGAGGAGCAGAGGCAGTCAACAGATGAATGGATGTGATCTCCAGCCTCTTGGCACAGCCGCCAAT
>JACM01002984.1:0-13929 GCA_000787095.1 Periophthalmodon schlosseri
TGTAATCTGGTTTTTTATGTTTCTTTTGGAGTAATTGGTTCTTCCTAATTCTTTAACTCTGCTAACCCTAACTCTAACTTTGCTAACTCTGTGATGTACTCTGGGGACTGACAGCTCCAGGATGCTACAGAGGTTTCAGCTAAGTCCATTCAATTGTAGATGAGAGTGGGTTATTATTAGATCAGTTAACCTCAGTAATGCCTCAGTGAGAACAGAACAATGTATGTATATAGAGCTGATGTGATTTCAGCTGCTGCAGAGGCCTCCAAGGACGAGCTAGTCTTTCTCCCTCCCTCTCATCCCACTCTCTTTTTCTTCCTCTCTCTCCACTGTGCTCTTGTCTCCTACTCTCTCTCAACTCCTTCCGTCACTCTCTCTCTGTGATTCTCTCGCTTCCTTCTCTCCATCTCTCTTTTCTCTCTCTCTTTCTCTCTCTCTGCCCCCTCTTTCTCACCCCTTTTCTGTCCCTCTCTCCTCCCTCTCTTTTTCTTTCCCTTTTCCTCTCTGATTCCCTGTCCCCATCTCTCTCTCTCTCTCTCTCTCTCTCTGTCTCTCTCTCTCTCACTCTCTCTTCTCCTCCTATCTCTCTACCTCCTGTCCGTGTCTGTCTCTCTCTCTCTCTCCGTCTCTCTCTTTCTCTCTCTCTCTTCTCCTCTGTGTGCTAATAATAGAGGTGTATATTCCTGTGAGAGGAGAGACAGTCACTGTAAACACAACACTCACTTTACAATGCATTAAAGCCTAGACCTATTCTGCAAAATTGTTTTTATTCAGAGCTTTTAACCATGTTATAATTGTTTCCCTTCTCATTTAACCTCTCGAAGTTGATTCGTGCATGTTTGAGCAATCTTTAATCGTTTATTTTCAAGACACCATATTGCCGATCAACTCCCGTTTTCACCGCCACCGATACACGGCTACTTCTCTCTACTAACTTTGTTCTCCAATTTTATTTTCTTATCTGTGATACGCGTAGGATTCGGCAAAGTAATTTTGGTACAAGTGAAAAAAAAAATCTGTGGCTCACTAGCGTGATGTGGAGCTATCCATCGAAGGTGCTGACAGCTGCATGGCTCTTTGTTGTGATGACGTTTATGCCGACATCAGCTCCCATTGGGCACCACAGTTTTGTAACACAGAAGTCAGCTGACTTGTTTCTTTTAAAACATTGTTTTAGAAGGAAGAGGTTGAGGAAGCACATCCACAAACAATGAAACTAGACTAAATCCGGACTAAACCAGATCCAAAACAGGACCAAAGTATAACTAAACCCAGACTTAACGGAGCTGTACCTGATTTTTACTGTCTTAAAATGTGAAAAAAACAAACTAGTTCATTTTAAATGGTCAAAACTTATTTCACACATTCCTAATACTAACTCATTCCTAGTTTGGAGTTTATAAACCCTTTTTTGTCGTCATTATTGGACCATAAAACACTTTTTAATTAGATGCCGGCAGTAGCCAGTGGACATATTTTGACCGTAAGCTGCTTCTACAATATAACTGCACTGGGGCAAAACACATTTTGCTCAAGTACATGGAGAAAAAAATCAGGTACAGCCACGTTAATATGGCCTGCACGAAATGAGCACAGAGCACTAAAGCTGAACTTTCACCATGTGGCCAGGCACTTAACAGAATTTTATGGACACATCAAGATAAGACACAGCACTGGAAGTAAACAATAACATTGAGAAAGTGGAGTTAAATAAAATGTGCTTTATCAGTGGCAGTGTGGATTAGATACTGAGGAAAAACAATTCACAGCACCAGGCAAACAGAGTGTCCAACTGAGACTAAGACACTTATATGAGTTCAGCCCATAGACTGTGTATATAAGTTCCAAATAGAAAGTGAGAATGGGTTCTTCGAGCTCTGGTTGCAATTTACTTTTTTTTGAAAAACCGTTGCCTCTCTCTCTCTGTAACTGCTGCTGTCAAACTCATCATTTTAGTCTTATATTCATATTAACCCACTCTACATGATCCTTTTATTTTGCTATTTTGGCTAAATTAAAATATTAACATTGATAACAGACTAATCCAGTGCCTGTTTTCCCCAAGGTTGGCCCTGCTAGCGTTAGCAACAGGTTGATTGACTGTCACATTGTTAAGCGCCTGCCCCCTGCCAAACCAACAATGCGAGCGGGAAGGGTTGTGTACCTTCAACCTAAGATTCTGTGCAATGCTCAGCCCACAAGCCTGTGTTACCCATGCTCCCACACGACAATTCTCCAAAAGCATGATATAAAACTATACACTAGAACTTCACAAACTTGATATTCTGTAGTTTAATTAGCGGGATGCACGCTGATTGTGTTGTGATAGCGCTCTGAATGGGGAGTGACTTAAACATGTTGTGGACATTTGGGGCAATGAGTGATCACAGTGCTGTGCCTGGTGACCCATTTCAAATCTGAATGTGATTTGGTCAGAACTACTTATACCTGACCTAATCAATAAATCAATCGATCGATCAACCAAAATCACTTTATTTGTTCCCAAGAGGCAATTTAAACACATTGAGCATTAAAATACAATAATAATAGAAACGCTTAAACAAAAGTGCCAGTGCAGCTCAACAGGTAGAGTATTCAAGTTGAGGAGTTTGAGGAGAGTATCAGCCCTCAGGACAAAAGTGTCCCTCCTCTGTGTCCACTGTGTCCTCCACAGCAGCCTCCATGGGGAGCTATGTGAACTCTGGACACACAACAGGAACGCCTCTCCTAAGTCTCACTCCCACTCTGTTGTTTCGATCCGTTATGAGACAGGCCATTCCTCTGGAACTACTTCTGCCATATTTGGTGTAGAAAGCCCATTGCATTGTTGTAAAAGGTCTGTAGCATTTCAGACCTATTTGGCTAGCATAGCTATCTGAAAGCAGGGTCACCATGGATACAGGAACAACAAACTGCTCAAATCACACAATCCAATAGTCCTTAACTTCTGTCCTTTGAACTGCACGAGCTTCTTAGTAGGTCAAAGTTCACAAATATTAAGTTTAAAATGTAACATAAAAATTAAAAAGAAAAAAGGTTAAAAATTGCTCAGTGTGCCGGCCAGTCATCCGCAAGAGCAGCCAACCACGATTATGGCAACCAGGGAATCACCTACTGTTCTCAGCTGAAACTCCGGACAGTATTTGTAATGAAACATTCCACTGTATGTGAACTTTCCTACTCATTGTTGTACACTTCCTGGATGAGCCCCCACTTGTTTGGACCCAGGCTCTCCACCGCATCACACATAACACCCAGAGAAGTGATCCAAATCTTTTTTCTTCATACAGTAGCAGAGGTAAGAGGGAGAGAGAGAGCAGACAAGAGAGAAGACAAGACTTAACAGGTTCATTTGTGGCACAAAGTATAAAATCCCATTGGAACACAAAGCCCATAACCCCATAATATTAATCATAGCTCAGAATGATCTAATACTTCTAATGCTCTGCTACTGTTACCTGTGTTTGTTTACAGGGTGGGTCGGTGCAGTCATGCCCGCACAGGTGAGACCCCCCCCCCCCCCCCCCCCCCTCTCTCTCTCTATTACCTTTTTTCTCTCTGAAGCTGCACATTCCAGTACAGGCTTAGACACCTGCCCCACCCTTTGAACCTGTTACAACATTTTTTAAATCTGCCAAAAGTCGTGATACTGTTAAATTCAGGATGGAACCTTTTTATGAGATTGCTAAACAAATGATTCTACGTTCTGAGACTTTTATGAGCTCACAAACTCTTGAGAATCTGTCTTGTTAGGCTCCATGTTTGCTGTGATTGGAACCATTGTGGTTTGGGTGGAAGCCAGCGCCAAATGAACCAAAATAAACATAGACGCAGACAAACAGCCTAGTTTGTGAAAAATATGCAGAGGAAAGCGCCTTGTGCATTTGTGGAGGGAAAGACATCTGTCCTTTTCTCTTCACTAAATTTGCGTTCTGTCTGCATCTAATTATTAAGCATTTTATTGTCTGATAATTACGAAGTGCGCGGTAGCATGCTAGTTGTTGTTAGCTTTATCGTGACTCTGGTTTCTGAGAATTGTCAAAAGCGCTTATAAACTCATCACAGTGAATAATTAGGACGCTCAGAATACATAAGGTCAGTGATGAATAACTTTGGACCACTGCAAACGTATTTATCAGATGAGTAAAACTTGGCTAGAAAAAGGAAAACTACAAAAACAAATACTGGACATGGTTTTGTACTACATTTCACAATAAATGGAAACAAGAGAAACCTGATTGTTAAAATATATAGTTGATTTTTTAAAAACACATCTGCAGGATAAAAAAATGTTTTCTTCCTCTTTTGCTGACAAATCGGTGTGAACCTCTGACGCACTATTACTCTTACTCTGTTTCCCGTATATCAATTGGCCACTTCACTCCTTCTCAGACCTTTATGATTCCGCAGAAGGCTTTCACAGGGCATGGCGTTGTCCTGGTCTGGTACAGAACGTTCCAGTGCATTCCTGTGGAACGTGCATGACCTGGCAGTGTTTGTGTAGTCTAAAGGTGAGATGGTATCGCCAGGGCCTGTTAGAGCAGAGAATAGAAGGATGCTGCCCTGATACTGATAAAGTCATACCAGGAATTAATTAAACACATACCAACAAAGTAATAAATATTAATACATCTTCCATAATGCTTTTTGACATTCAAAGGAGCAATATGTAACTTTTCTAGTGGGGGGGGGGGTAAATACCTGCCTGTCTGGAGATGTTATGGCTTTTGCAATGCTCTACAGTATGGCATAACATACTTTACATCTATCTAGAATTATGTCAAGGAGATTTTGTTGCTATACCTTAAAAAAGATGCATTCTTACTGTAAGCGCAGTCTGACCAGATCTGACTTGTAATTCGTCCTGGTCATGGAACACTGGACCAGCTCTATACTCTCATGGGAGTTTTCCACAGTCTACATGTGCTTTGTAGACCTGGAGAAGGCATTCTACCGTGTTCCTCGTAGTATCTTGTAAGGGCTGTTCGGTCCCTGTATGACCAGAGCTTGAGCTGTGTTCGCATTGCTGGCAGTAAGTCAGACCTGTTCCCAGTGCATGTTGGAGGCCGGAGGGGAGTTTGGGACCACAGGATCTCATCTCTGCTATTTGCAGATGATGTTGTCCTGAAGGCTTCATCAAACCTAAACCTGCAACATGCACTGGTAACAGGTCTGGTCCAGGGCTAAACCAGGACTTGCAACATGCACTGGGGCAGTTTGAGCTGAGTGTGAAGCAGCTGTGATGAGAATCAAAATTCCAGATGAGAATCCAAATTCAAGCCCATGGTTCTCGACAGGAAAAAGGTAGTGCCCTCTTCAGGTGGGTGGAGAGTCCCTGTCCCAACTGGACAGGGACTCTCAAGTATCAAGTAGGTTTTGGTCTAGATCTGGGATGGACTTCGTTTAGTTCTGGTTTAGTCCTGGTTCAGTGAGGGAAGAATTGAGTTTGAGATTGACAGGGGGATTGGTGCAGCGTCTGCAGTGATGCAATTGCTGCACCGGACTATTGTGGTGAAGGAGGAGCCAAAAGAGTCCAAAGGCAAAGCTCTCCATTTATCACTCAGCCTAGGTTCCTACTGTCACCTATGGTTCCTGGTTCAGTCCTGGTTTAGATCTCTGTTCCTACTCTCACCTGTGGTCAGGAGGTTTGGGTAATGACTGAAAGGACAAGATCACGGTGTGTGTGGAGAAGGGAGTCTGGGAGTCCCTGCTGAGACTGCTGCCTCCACAACCCAACCCCAGATAAAGTGGGAGAAAATGCATGGATGGAAAATCACATACAGAGCCTTTAGTGTAATCTTAGGACAAAAGATGAAACATTAAAAAAATGCACAAAATCTTTCAAAGGATAGACACAAAAATGAGACAAACTAAATCATATCTGAAAGAGCAATGCAAGAAACACAAATGTTCAAATCATTTCATATTGCCAACATAAAGCTTTTGTAGGAATGGAAGGAGTAATTGAGTAATATGGTGTAAATCTACTCCAAGTACACTTTTATTTAAATATGCTGGGGTTTCTACATCAGGTACATACTGGATCTCAACCAGGACTTTTTGCGGTTTTGATATCCGATAAAAACTTCCCCTGAACTGCAGTGCTGGTATCCTGACTCAGACTGTGGCAGAGTGGTTATCAGTATCAGTTATGTCTACACAACACATTCTTATCTGAGTCACCCGCTGTGTTCTCCTCTGCAGTTTGGGTGCCAACAGTCTGTGTAGCTGTAATCTGTTTTTATACCCTCGCTTCCCTTATTGGGCTTTGCAATTTTTCAACCCAGAAGTCGGCAAACTTGTTCTTTTTATTAAAGAGAGGATATTTTACTTGGGGTATTAACAGCTAACTCGTAACTCATTTAGATCACAATGTTACCTTCTACTGTTTTGAAAATGCTATATTTGCCAAAAATAACATATTATTCCCTCCCTTTGCTCTCCCGCTTCAGAACGATATCACAACACAATCAGTAGGCATTCTCGTAATTGTCGTGTGGGAGCAAGGGTGATGTAGGCTTGTGGGCTGAGCATTGGACAGAATCTTACAGCTAACTGTAAGGAGGGTTCGAATAGGGCCTGGGAGCGATCGCTAAAATACCCAAACATGCATGGATAACAGCTAAAACCTCTTCAGGTAAGGTTTTGATGAGGGAATAACGTTATAACATGGTAGAAAGCTCCAAAAAGTCAATTCTGCGTAACGCCTCGTCTTTAAGCTTAATACTTTTTTTCAGTGTGACATTACTAATATTGCAGTGGCTTTTCCCGGTTTCGTTATGACAGTTAGTGAACATCTTACTCATTTGGTTTCCTGTCACAACGTATGTCACAAGCTAAATTGGGCTAATAACTTGTAAATAAGGAGTATTTTCTGTGCAATTAGTTCTTAGTTTTCTGTTATGACCAAACCAAACGTCACAACAGGACCCATAAAAGAATGAGTAATGTCCCAGACTGTCCACGTTTGCACAACATATATGACCTGTGACTGCTACCTTGATGACAGCTCCTTATCACCCCCGCCCTGCCTACCTGTGTGAGCCTGTGTACAGAGGGGGGGCATCAGGTTTAGTCCAGCTTTGATCACATCGCCTACTCAGAATGTCCAGGGCAGGTGAGGCCTACATGTGTGAGCCTGTTCACTGTGAGAGGGCGTCAGGTTTAGTCCAGCTCTTATCATCCTCTCTGGACCTGTGCGTTAATGGGAAGGCATCAGGTTTAGTCCAGCTCTGATCACACCCGCCTGCTCAGAACGTCCAAGTGAGCTGTACCTGTGTGACCCTGTATACTGAGGGAAGGGCATCAGGTTTAGCTCTTATCTGGATTTGGCTTGGCTGTAGTTCATTCAAGTGGGTCATGTTTTTATTGAGTTGAGTTAATGGTTAGTGTTTCAAACCAGACAATGTGTAACTAAATAAACATGTAAAGTATGTGACTACGGTGGACTTTAACGCTGTGTTACAGTCGCTCACTGGAGGTCGGAACTCGGATCTCGGAATGACATAATCTCCGAGTTAAAAACATCGGATGCCCATTCCAGCTGTCAAGTCGGAAAACAATGATCAGTATATTGCCGTATTCAATAAGAGAACGCTTTGGTTCATCTGCAATTCTGAAACATAGACGTTCATTTTGTTTTTAAGAGAGCTCATTAAAAATTGGTGAATTCCTGGAAGAACTTGGTTTCTTCCTTCAAATTACAATTGAGGAGGATTTTTGGTACCAGCTGGACTTTTCTTAGAATATGCATGCCATTAAACTCACTGCAGTCATGAGGCAAAAACAAACACCAACTAAACATAAAAAAAGAAATATAATATAAAAAGAAATATAATAAATGAGTGGGCTGCATCTAATCATTTTCTTGTTGACACTGTTTACAAAAGGCTCAAATGTTAAACACATATTTTCTGAACACACCTTGCAACATAGAGTTTGACTGATCAGGTCCCAGAGACACACAAACGTACACTTGACTTCTAATGTCACACTCTGTACTTAAGCATAATTTTCTGCAGTGAATCAGAAAACCGAGTTTGGATGCTACATAACGTCTCCTCTTTTTCTTCAACATATATATGCTCATTTGAAATAATCGCACACTAACAACACTAACAGCTTACAGCAGCATTCATCTTGTGACTACAAATCATACTGGATATGGACAAACTGAACTGAACACCACAATGGTCCTTAAAAGTGAACTGTTGAATTTGCCTCCATCTCAGTCAATAATAATGGAACTGACTTCATCTTCATGAACTGTGTTTGGATCCACACATTAACGTTTTTCTGCATGTTCTGTTTGTGACGATGATTGTTTATGAAGTATGATTAATGAATAATCAAAAGGGAGAAAGTGTGATGGAAATGTATGTGTATTCTTGTTGTGAATAAAATATTCTTATCATGTGTTTTTGTGTAAATGCATTTGACCTGTATCAGTCTGTCAGACCCAGACTAGACATTAACATATGTGAAAGCTCAGCAGGCACTGTCCCCATCCCACAGGAAACACTGTGTTGTTTTACCTGTTTTCAAGTATAAAAGTTGAAACAAAAGTCACTCTGCTTTGATATGTATGTAGCTTTGTAATTTTGGTATAAAACAGATAAAGTGTCAGCGGTCACCTCCAGTCTCTCTCTCTAAAACCTTCAAATCAGTCTAGAGGTAATAATGAACTCAGACTTGAACTTTAACAGCCACATCAAATCAGTAACATCTACAACTTGTCATACTGTCAAAACCAGACCTGTAGAGACTTATCCATGCATTTGTCTCTAGTAGGTTAGACTACTGTAACGTCCTGCTCACTGACTTCTCCAAACGAGCGTTAAGACAGCTGCAGTACATCCAGAACACTGCTGCTCGGGTCCTGACTAGAACCAGGAAGTACGAGCACATGCGTCCTGTGCTCAGGTCTCTGCACTGGCTCCTGTGGCTCAGAGAATAGACTTTAAAGCAGCTCTGCTTGTTACAAGTCTCTCCATGGCCCAGCACCAAAGTACATCTCTGACATGTTAGTGCCATATGAACCATCTCGCACTCTGTAAAGCACTTTGAATTACTTTGTGTACGAATTGTGCTATACAAATAAACTTGCCTTGCCTTGCCTATAAATGCTCAGTGCTCAGATGCTGTGGAAAGGAGCCTGACGGAGACTTGCTCGGAACGTGGCAAGACTGCTGATCTGTGGCCAGGGCAGGCCTGAGCCCTGTCCTGTTTATATCTGTTGTAACAAAAATAAACCTTTTTCTATTTCATAACTCACCAGGCTTCACAAATGGATTATTATTCATCAAGATATAATTTCCACATCAGGGGCAATGGTTTTTCAATAGAAAATGATGGAGCCAGAAACGTGCCCGTGCTCACTTCCAATTTGGAACCCGGTGGCTGGCAGGCCAGCTGTGTCCATTTATATATGCAGTCTGTGGTTAGCAGCATTAGCATAATGGAGCATAACAGCACATTTATAACTGCAGAGACTCAAGGTTCACTGAAGTGCAAGGACAGTACAGAGCATCTAAAGGGAAAATAACTATCTATATGCCATAAAGTACTATCAATATTTTAACTGTCGGGTTTTTCTTTTCACCAAATGCAGGGCGCAGCCATGTTGGATTTTCTAACTCTGAATTGTTCTCAGAGTTTCAGAGTAGAAATTCTGTGATTGCAGCACATTCCAATCATGTATTAGTCAGAACTTGAAAAATACAACCTTCGAGAAAGACTGTAGGGACCATAAAGCCCAAATAACTTTTTACAAAGATATGTTATTATTATTATAAATACTTACGATTTTTCAAACCGTATCTGCACCTTCAAAGCATGTGAAATATCAAACGGTCTCTTTCTACGTAGATGTAGATGTTCATTATGATGCATCTATCTGTTATCATTATATTTCCAATTAGTTATTGCAGAATTGTTCATTTTCTTCCCATTACTTTGACTCTGAGTTGTTGATGAGTCAATTAAACCAGATACATTTCCCAAAAAGTACACACTTGGAAGGTTCAGTGTTTTGCAATTGGCCCTAGGCCTACAGCAATGAAACTACATAGCAAACTAGCTAGCAGGGACTGTATTTTAAAGGTATGTCTTACAATGTATGTCTTAAAAATGTAATCACAACTGAACCTGATTGGAAAACCGTCTGGAGAATCAAACAACTTGGTCTCACGTGTAATGTTTTTATAATTTAAGAGGGGGTATTACACTTCTATGGGGTATTAATTGCTAACACATAACATTTAGATCACCATGTTACCGACAGCAGTTCAGTGAGCGACAGTAGCTCGGTAGTTGGTTGTTTGTCTCCTGGTCTGAAGGTTGGCAGTTCAAATCCCGCTCTTGACATAATCATCACTGGTAGAGCAGTCAGACCCACTGACTGGTTGGCGGTAAGATACCAGCTCCCACAGATGAATACCGTCATTGTGTAATTGGGCAAGACACTTAACCTACCTCACCCCCAGTGTCTGTGTACACTGGTGTATGAATGTGTGTGTGAATGGGTGAGTGGTTCCTTGATGTAAAGCGCCTAGAAGGTATGGATAAGGGCTATATAAAAATGTGACCATTTACCATTTAGTGTTTTGAAAATGCTATATTTGCCGAAAACAACGTATTAATATGTTTTATATGGTCCACTTTAATTTTTGATGCTCCCCTCCCTTTGCTCCCTGCATTAAGTCACTCCTCCTTCAGAGCACTATCACAGCACAATCAGTGTGCATCTAATGAAACTACTGCACGTCGCATCAGGTTTGTTAAGTTGCTGTGACAGTTTTGTATCATGCTTTTGTATAGTTATGGAGAATTGTCGTGAGGGAGCATGGATGACATGGGCTTGTGGGCTGAGCATTACACAGAAGGTTCGAATATGACTCGGGAGAGATCGTTAAAATACTCAAACATATATGGATGACATCTAAAACCTCTTTTGGCATGTTTTTGATGAAGAAATTACATTATAACATGGTAGAAAACTCCAAAAAGTAGATTTTGCATAATACCTCCTCTTTAAGAATAAATCAGCATTAGATTTAAAAACTGTGAGTTTTTATTTCATCTGAGATTTGCTTAGATTTCTAAACCCACATGTGATGGTGACTTTTTGCTGACCCGACTGTCCAGATGTTTAAAAGGGAGGTGGAGGGGACTGAGTGTATAATTTTTGGGTTTGTAAAGGGACGGTGACACATGGACAGGAAATGAAAAGAAGTGGGGGGGGTTTCTTAGCAGATCTGTGATATCAGTCATATTTTGGCCATACTGGGACATGCGCCTTTGTAGACACTGCACTGTGGCATACCTCCTTTATCTGCTCTGTCCTGAGCCAGTCAGAGGGCTGGCCCAGATTACATCAACATTCTGCAACGTACCTGAAAAATGTGGTTAAGTAATGTTAAAGAAGGGGTATTATGCAAAGTCAATTTTTTGGAGCTTTCTACTATGTTATAACGTTGTTCCCTCATCAAAACATACCTCAAGAGGTTTTAGATGTCATCCATGTATGTTTGAGTCTCTTCCGGGCACTATTCGAACCCTCGTTATAGTTACCTGTAAGATTCTGTATAATGCTCAGCTCACAAGCCTACATCACCCATGCTCCCACATGACAATTCTCCATAAATATACAAAAGCAGGATACAAAACTGTACACAAAAACTTCACAAACCTGATGTGATGTGCAGTGGTTTAATTAGCGGGATGCATTCTGACTGTGTTGTGATATCGCTCTGGAGGGGGAGTGACTTAGCATGGCTAAGGGTCACTCAGAGTGTCAAAAATTTAAGTGAAACTTATGAAACATGCTTTTTTCACCAACTTTTTCTTTATTGAGAAACTGAAACTTACTAAGAAACACTGCTACTGCTACAGGCCTACGTGGTGTAAGTCACATTTACAGTATAGAAACCGAAATTATTAAAAGTCCAATTATGTAATTTTTTAGCCAAAATAGACTAGAACAAAATAAAAACATGATTTTACTTTGGTTGTGTTTATTGCACTGAAAAACATGCGTCCTTACTGTGAGCAGGCCTGCATCTCCACAGACCTGACTGGAAAAGAACCTCATCCTGGTTGTTTCCATGTAAATGTTTCTTTGGCTATAATGTTTCACAGTATGGCATAAAACATGTGTCTCCATGAAGAATGTTCCAAAGTATGATTTTAACTTTGTATTTCCATAGAATTGGTGAAAAAGTCACTATAGATAAGTGTCTATAGGTAAGTGGCAGCACCATGGATCTATTAAAATAACGGTCAGCGCACAGTTCTAACACAGTTCTCTGTTTAAGGTGACGTTTGTGGCACATGTGGACTTATTATACATGCACCTGTCAGACCAGTGCACCTGTCTGGCCAGTGTCAAATACAGTCCAATATATGCAAATATTAGCACTACGTCTAGGCGCCTCCAAATTGCTCAGTATATTTGCATTTAATGTCAGGACAAATACATATACTAATTTGCATTGTAGTTTGTATAAAATGTGGCATCATTAAATTGTTATCGATTAATATTGATGTCCAGTTCAAGTCTGCTTGCCTACCCATAAAAGTCACCGCACACTACTGCTCTATGGAGATGCTATTGCTTTGCCTGAATATTCCACAGAATGACATTAAAATCATTTATCTTAAATAGTCAATTTCATTTTCATTGTTTTTTTAGTGTTTTTGTTGTTCAAAAATACTTAACAAAAATACCAAAAACATGCAGTCTTGCCACAGATCTGACCTGTGACTCATCCGGTGTCGCCTGCTTCTCTCAGCAAAAATAGATCAGTTTGTTGCCATACTGTGAAACATGTAAAGCAATTACATCTCCATGGAGACAAGCAAACCAGAAAACTGGTCCTGCGCCCAATTTCTCATGTATTTGAGCAACATGTGTCTTGCCCCAGTACAAATACATATTGTATAAGCAGCTCTTGGGGTCAAAATAAGTCTGCTGTGTTCCGTAAAGTGTTTTATTATCCGGTAATCAGGAAGTTTGCTGTTAGTATGCTAGCAAACTCCGCTCTGGTCTCTGAAAATTGTGAAAAGCGCTTATAAACTCATTGCGGCGAATAATTTGGACCACTGCAGTTTAAAATGAAAAAAATCAGGTACGGTGCCCATAAAGTACATTTAATTGTTAGGTGCAAAATGCATGTGCACCTTTTCTCCAAAACCTTTAATGATGACGCATTAGCTGCATGTCTGCTCAGAGAAAGTAGTTCCAGTGTACCATAAAACATGCCCATAGCTGTCAGCAGTCACACCTTGTACACACAGACAGGGTGGTACTTAAGTGTGGTACAATGGTGAATGAGTGTACTTAATAATATCCCCTCTTACTGTAACACTCTCTGCTTTTTCCTGTGTATTTCTAGAGTACTACATCTATGTCAAACCAGGTGAATGTGTACGTGCTGCATAGTTTAGTCATCTAGACCACTTCCAGGTAGTAGACCCCGCATCAGAGAAGATACATGCAGCATGTTTGGTTTTTTTTATGTTTCTCTAATTCTTACTTTATTTGGTGATATAGTACCTGTGGTGAATATTTATCATAGTTTTTGTATATTTATCAAATTATCACATAACATTATTTCACTGTACCTCTTTAATAATGATTAACGTTAAAGGTGCACTGTGTAACTTTTCTGGGTCATGTTATTGCTTTGCCTGGACTCTCCTTATCAGTATAGAAATGCATTACAGGGTTGATCTGGGTCTTCCACATGGGCTTGCAGAGTGGTTAGCCCAGCAGTGTCATTCAAGGACACAGTCAAAGTGTTGCTCTCAAATTGTTGAGAGACTCTGAGCACCGGGCACACAGCCAGCTGGCTTTTTATACACTGAGAGACCAAGACAGGGCCAACTCAACTGGCATTCTGATTAAGTTTAGGAGGGTTTGGTTAAGTT
>KN474534.1:0-10560 GCA_000787095.1 Periophthalmodon schlosseri
TAAAATAACATAATATAAAATAAAACAAAACAAAACACGAAACTGTACAAAGGATCAAAAGAGGCTTGGGTAGTCAGCTTCAACATCCTGTCACATGCCGTATTTTGACTACGACTGTTTCCCATTAAAAAAAACTATAATATTTAGTTTGTAATTGTTAATCGCTATGGCAACAGTCCTAATTTTTCCTCATTCTGAAGCCCGCAGATAAAGCTATAGCATTTCAATCACAGGATGGAGATCTCAGTGCTTAGACATGCTCAAACTGTTAGCCATGTTTACGAAAGGCAGCGGCAGAACCAATGTGAACCATATGACGTAAGATTGAGAAACATGCCCCATGGTCAGGGTATGACAGAGGGGCAGTATTAGTGTTGTCAAAATACTAACATTTCAAAGTTTTTTTAGGATTTGGGTCAATACAGGTTTTGGAGGAAAAAAGTGTGCATGTGTTGTCATTTGATTATATTTATTTTAGTTTAAATAGCATCAAAAGCATGTATAAATGGACGTAGCCAACCCGCTAGCCGCCGCGTTCCAAACTGAAGTGAGCATGGGCGCGCTTCCCGCTCCAATTCACTTTGTATTAAAAAACTGTCGCCCCTCTCTGCGTAACTGTTGCTGTCAGACTCGTCATTTTGGTCTTAAAACGTTCGTTCTACATGATCCCGGTATTTTTCTTTAGCTATTTTGTCCGTAAATCAAGATATGAACATTAATAAAGCGTTTTTTTCCCCGAGGTCGCTCTGACTAGCGTTAGCAAGGGGCGTTACCTTCAACAGCCTCGCTCCGGATTGGCTCTTTGGTTGCTACTCACTCATGCTCACTGTCGGAATTCCAAATATGGAACTTGGCTCCAAATTTGCATTTATAACCGCTGGCCTCGATGAGCTTCATTTAAAAAATTTTTTTTATTCAAACATACAATAGTATAAACAATAATACTGCGCGAGTCTTAAGCTTTTACATTCACATTCATAAGGGATTATTATGTATAAAACAAATATAGACAAAAAAAATACGAATTCTGTACATAGAGCTTTTGTTTTCAAGGCTTTTGGGATCGTGCAATAATTTGACAAGGATAAAAGGGATTGAAATACAACAAATTTGGGTTTCTGGCTAGAAAATTTACAACAACGGACATGATATTTGGATAGGGAGCTTCATTTGACCGGAGCCGAACGCTATGGGTGAAGTCACACTCACTTAGTCCACTTCTTTATACAGTCTGTGGAACAAAGGTTAGACTAAAAAGTTTACCGTGGAACTTTCCAGGCAAAGCAATAACATCTCCATGGAGACAAACAGGTAGCGGACCCTTCACTAGAAAAAATGTTGCATAGCGCACATTTAATGACAGCGTTATGTGATTTTTGTATTTAAAATTCAACAGTCGTCCAATCCGAGTTCGCACGTTTGAATGATTTGGCTTTAAGTGTGTGTTCGTAAATTACACAGCTGTTTTCATATTGTTCATATAGTAATTTCTCCTCTTCCACATAAATACTGGCAAGGAGTTACTGCATTTCAATCAAATACACTGTTTGGACATACACAACCACTTAGCCCTGTTTACAGAAGGCAGCAGCAGAACCAATGAGAACCATACGTCTGGACCGAGGAGCTGAGAGGAGGGGCCGCTGCAGGAACCGAAAACCAAAGCAGACTCGGAGTTTTCATGACTTAATGTGGGACTAAACACTGAATCAGCTTTTTTCAACGTTTAATAGCGCTGTCTACTGTTCCTAGACAGTTTGTTTTTGTAGCGCAAACTGGGTAAATTTGTTGTATTGTGGTTAAAAAAAATAATTAAAAAGCAGAGGGGGGGGGGGGGGGGGGGGGGAGGGGTGGGGTCAGAGGACAAAAGGGGAAAGTGAGGGTAGGAGGAGGGGCGAGGTCTGGAGGACGAAAGGGGAGAGTGACGGAGAGAAGGGGCGGGGTGTGGAAGACTAAAGGGGAGAGTGAGGGAGGGAGAAGGGGTGGGGTCAGAGGACAAAAGGGGAAAGTGAGGGTAGGAGGAGGGGCGAGGTCTGGTCTGGAGGACTAAAGGGGAGAGTGAGGGGGGAGGAGAAGGGAGTGGACAAACGAGGTGAATGAGGAGGGAGGAGGGGCGAGGTCTGGAGGACTAAAGGGGAGAGTGAGGGGGGAGGAGAAGGGGCGGAGTCTGGAGGTACAGTATAAAGAACAGTGTGATTGGTCTAACAGGTATCCACACTTCAAACCCCGCCCCTGCAGCCAGGTGTAATCAGAAACACCTGGCTGTAATCAGGGCAGCCCTGTGTGATGTCACGCAGTACTTGAAATTGCACAGTGGCCACTGGATGCAGCACTCACTCGGTTTTGGACAGTTTTTTGAACACAAAGCTGCAAAATTACCTATAGTTTGCACTAAAATTACCAAAAGATCACTAGGAACAGTCGACAACTCTATTCAAAACACCATATACACAGTTAAGTAGCAAAAAAAAGTTGATTTAGTGTTTAGTTTCACTTTAAAACCAGCACACATCTCCACCGCAGAGTCACTCCCCTTCGTTTCGTTGTGGGTCTGGTTTTGGTTGAGTCTCCCTGTGAGTCCAGAACGGTTCAATCTGTCCGGAAAATGAAGATGTTTTTGTTTAAAATTTTATTGGCGCTAAACAATAGAAGAATGACATCAAGTTGGGATGGATTTCTCCCAGTACCAGAGAAGAGAGGGTTTAGAGGGGAGCGTTCACTGTTGCGGAAAATCAACATCAAAACTGGAACTGAACTGAGACTAAAATAAACCAAACCCGGACTAGACCTGGATTAAACCGAGACTAGAAGAGGACCATATGTGATTATTTTACATCATAGACTTTATATATAAAAGGACGTAGCTAACCTGAAAACTGTGGCCCCTCTCTCTGTAACTGCTGCTCAGACTCGTCATTTTGGTCTTAAAATGTTCGTATTAACCCGCTCTACGTGATCCTGGTGTTTTTATTTCGCTATTGCGTCCGTAAATCAAGATATGAACATTAATAAGACGCAAATCAGGCTCCTTCTTTCCCCGAGGTCACTCCCGATAGCGTTAGCAACAGGTTTGATTGACAGCGTTGCTAAGCACCCGCTCCCTGCTAAACCAGCGGTGCGGGCGGGAAGGGCCGTTACCTTCGACGGCTTCGCTCCGGATTGGCTCTTTGGTTGCTATGAGACTTGCGGTAGGAATTCCAAATACGGAACTCGGCTCCAAACGGGCTCAAATCAGAACCAAATCAGGACCATTTTAAAGTTGCGCTCTGTAACTTTTATGATAGACGGCCCGCCATCTCCTTGTCTCTACGGAGAGGTTATTGCTTTACCTGGAGTATGAGATTAAACGTATTTATCTCCATGGAGACAAGCAGGTACTTCCAGGCTAAGTTACTGGTCAGATCTGTGAAGAGGACAGGATATTTTGAAAGAACACCTGCATTTAAAAACACATTAGATAGATAGGTTTAATGTCCTGCCGTGTGGACGAATCCAGGTGAAACCATAACATCTCCATGGAGACTATGCCAGACCATCCACCAGAAAAGTTCCACAGTGGACCTTTAACTTGATACTTCATTTTACACTTGAAACTCTTTCCGTATTGTCCTGTTATGGGCACGTCCTTCGTTCTCTGAGGTCGTGTTTCATAGTGTGGAAAGGGTCTTTTTACAGTTTGGCTGTGAACTCCAGGGAGCACATGGCATTTATTTATCTCTCTCTCAAACCTCGGCTCTGCAGCCGCTCGGCCTGTTTCGCTCAGATTTCATTTTTTCTTTCTTTTTGTGCTTCCTCCACCTCCTACAAGCCCTAAACCATAACCATACATTTGTCTTCCTCCTCTCTTGCCCTCTCTCCTTCTCTCTCTGTCTCTCTCTCTCTGTCTCTCTCTGTCTTCCTCTCTCTCTGGCAGTCTCTCTCCCTCTCTGCGTCTCTCTCTCTGTCTCTCTCTCTCTCTCTCTGTCTCTCTTCCTCTCTCCCCCTCTCTCTGTCTCTCTCTTGTCTCCTTTTCTCTCTGTCCCTCTCTCTTCGTCTCTCTCTCCCTCTCTGTCTCTCTCTCTCTCCATCTCTCCGTCTCCCTCCCTCCCCCCTCTCTCTCTCCGTCTCTCTCTCTCCCTGTTTCGCTTGTATCTCCCTTTTCTTCACTTTCTCTCTTTCGTATTTCTTCCTCTATCTCTATCTCTCTTTCTTCTCTCACACAATTTTTCTGCTTTACTCTCATCTTGTCCTTCCCTCATCTCTCTCGCTCTGTTTCTTACACTTTCTCACTGTCTTATTCCCTTTCTGTCCCTTTCTCTCGATTTTTTCTCTCTCCCTCTTTCTTTCTTTCTCTCTATCCCCCTTTCTCATTTCACGAATATCCATTTTTACACTTTCTTCTCTCACCCGTCTTTTTTACTCCCTCCCTCTTTCCTCTCTCTGTTTCCTCTCTTACATCGTCATGTCATCCGTCTCTTATACTTTACCTTCTCTCATCCTTCTCCTCATCCTTCTCTTACACTCTATCTGCCATCTCTTTCTCTCTGCCCCCCCTCTCCTCTTTCACCGTCTCTGGGCCTGCATCTCTCCATTTACCCACTATCACTTTCAGTTCCCAGTGCAGCTCCTGCTTTTCCTTCTCTGCAGTTTTCCCAATGGGACAGGCCTATGGAAAACCACTGTGTGTGTTTATATGACTGCATGAATGGAGAGAGGGGGAGGGAGAGAGAAAGAGAGAGGGAGCGAGGAAGAGAGAGGGAGAGAAAGATGGGGAGAGGCAGTGAGAAGGAGAGAGGGAGGGAGAGAAAGGGGGAGAGGCAGTGAGAAAGAGAGAGGGAGGGAGAGAAAGGGAGAGAGGCAGCGAGAAAGAGAGAGGGACAGAGAGAAAGATGGGGAGAGAGGGGAGAGAGAAAGCGGGAGAGGCAGCGAGAATGGAGAGAGGGAGGGGGGAGGGAGAGTGAGATGGGGAGAGAGAAAGAGAGAAGGAGAGAAAGATGAGGAGAGAGAGAAAGAGAGAGAGAAGGGGGACAGGGCGCGAGAAAGAGAGCGGGAGGGGGAGAAAGATGGGGAGAGGGAGCGAGAAAGAGAGGAGAGAAAGATGGGGAGGGAGAGGGAAAGGGGGGGAAGGGGAGAGAGAGAATGAGAAAGGGGGGAAGGGGGGAGAGAGAGTGAGAACGAGAAAGAGAGGGAGAGTGAGATGGATCGGGAGAAAGATGGGGAGGGAGAGAGAGGGTGGGAGAGAAAGAAATGGGGGGAGAGATGGAGGGAGAGAAAGATGGGGAGGGATGGAGGAGAGATGGAGGGAGAGAAAGATAGGGAGGAAGACGGGGGAAGAGAGATGGAGAAAGAGAGAGAGAGGGAGAATCCCGGAGGCAGTAAAGATATAGAGCCACTCCAGAGGCCAGGACAGAGGAGCTGTTTAGTTAATGAGAGGGACAGGGCTGTAGATCTGGGCGGTGGGTGAGGTGGGTGAGGTGGGTGAGGTGGGTGAGGTCAGGCTGAAGCAGATCACCTCTGGCTTGTGTTACTATTGCGAAGTGAACAAAATAGTAAATAAATGAGGTTTTTACTCCGTGGTTTGGGTTCTGCTTAAAGCTGATCAACCCAACGTTTTTTCCCTCATCACAAACAGACCTGGAGTTGTGTTTTGTTTCATTCGCACATGTTTAACACACAAACCCTGCATATTTAGGCTGAGTTCTTCTCCCAAACTGAAAACACTCTGTTCCACCTTGTGATGTCATGTGGTAAAACAGGAAGTGCTCCGCAGTGTTTTTAAACTCCACACACCTTCACTAGAATCATTTGGATGACTTCAGCCCTGGAATTGCGAATCTCTACTGAACGAAAGGTAAAAGGAGCTGTTAACTTGAAAACTACCACTTCATGACATCACAAAGTGGGACAGAGCATTTTGAGCTTTGGAGATGTAGACAGACTAATAATCAAACATGTGTGAATGAAACAAAACACAACCCCAGGTCTGTTTTTGACAAGTTAACAGCATTATAACATGGATTAAAGCTCACAAGAGTCAATTTTGCGGAATATAGGACCCTTTAAGGTAGTGAGGAATAACTCTGGCCCACTACAAACCGTTTAAATTGAACTCTGAATTCTGTTTTTCATGTTTTTAAGAAAGTAAAAATCAGGTACAGATCTTTTAATGTGTGTTCAACTCAAACTCTGGACGCTACAATGTAAATAGTCCTAGTTTAGTCCCATTTTCATCAGGATTTTGCCTGGCGTCGTCGCTATTAAAGGTCATTCTCGGAGAAGTTGGACCGGCTCTGCTAAAGTAACTTGTACACGGTGACATTTCGTGGACAATATTATGTGAGATTATGTGTGCGGAGCAGAGAGCGGAGCAGAGACAGAGATCTCACTCTTTCTGACACTTTGGCTCGGGGCGGGACACAGGGAAACGGCCTAACTCTTTCTAACTAGACCCGGGAGACGCAGAGAGGAGCAGATGAAGCGGCCTGCCCCAAAATAGCTCCAGTACCACGGAGCAAAACGTGTTACAGCTCTGTGCTAATAACTGCCAGACCATGTGCAATACCTGATAGAGTCATCACCAGCGCGGAGAACTCAGAATGGAGTTTTACAAAAGCGTTCAAGCTCCCGTAACTACGCAGAATTGACTCTTGTGAGCGTTAAGCCATGTTATAATGTTGTTACCTCCTCAGAAACACACCTGGAGTCGTGTTTCGTTTCATTCACACGTGTTTGAGTGACCCTTTATCACTGGTTTGTCTACGTCTCCAAAGCTCAAAATGCTCCGTTGCACCTTGTGATGTCATGAAGCGGTAGTTTTCAAGTTACCCGTTAAAGGCGCTGTACCTGATTTCTACCGTCTTAAAAACGTGAAAAACAGAACTAGTTCATTTGAAACAGTTTGCAGTGGTCCAAAGTTATCCCTCGCTTACCTTATGCATTCAGAGCATCCTAATTATTCACCATGACTCTCGGCTAAAAACAACTAGCATGCTAACAGCGCAATTCCTGATTGTCGCTGCATAATTCGATGCAGACAGTTCGCAGCGGACTTATTTTGACCTCAAAAGCTGCTTATGCAATATATCTGTACTGGGGCAGGACAAATTTTACTCAAATTCCAGGTTACAACAGACTGAATGTCTCTCCCCACCCATCACCTCCTTTTTACATTGCTAATCTTTTATCTCATATTTATAGATTTAGTGTGTGTGTATAATGACATATAAGCACGACCCTTTATCTTACATAAGGGATGGTGTTTTCCACAGTACATTTCCACCATCCCTCTGCCCTCCTCATGCCCTCTCCAAACCTCCAGGGGGCGATCTCTGGGTCCGTGATTTAAAGCCATTGTTCTCGCTGTACTTTTCCTCGGCCTGATTTAGACTTCACCTTCAGCCGTGTCTTCTGTTCGCCCCGACGTCCCGCCGTGTGTCCAATCTGTCCCCTCCCCTGTCCCGCCCGGCTCTGCCAGCTGGCCCCGGACGGCGCCTCCCCGAGGGGACAGCAGGTGTAGCAGCGCACACTCCACTGCACACGTGGCTACCTGTGGCATCGGGCAGCCAGCGAACCGACAGTCCAGCAACGACACAGTGAAGACAAACCACAGACTGTATAAAGTAGTGGACTGAGTGAGTGCGACGTCGCCCGCAGCGTTCAGTCAAATGAAGCTCATCGAGGCTAAAAGTTATAGGGGGGAATCTGGAGCCGAGATGCAAGTATCATAGCAACCAAAAGAGCCAATCCGGAGAGAGGCTGTTGAAGGTAACACCCCTTCCCGCCCGCACCTGTGGTTTAGCAGGGACCGGGCGCTTAGCAACGTTGTCAGTCAAATCTGTTGCTAGCGGGAGCGACCTCGGGGAAAGAAGGCGCCTGATTTGTCTGTTATTAATGTTCATATCTTGATTTACGGACAAAATAGTGAAATAAAAACACCAGGATCATCTAGAGCGGGTCAATATGAACATTTTAGGACCAAAGTGACGAGTCTGACAGCAGCAGTTACAGAAAGAAGCCAAAGTGACAGTCTGACAGCAGCAGTTACAGAAAGAAGAGTGAGTTTTTCAATAGAAAGTGAAGTGGAACCAGAGTCGAAGGAGCCGGATGCGCAGCCCATGATCACTTCCTATTTGGAACGTGGCGGCGAGCAGGTTAGCGACGTCCATTTATATATACAGTCTATGAGACAAACCCAAAACCTCCTTTGAATCTATCATTTATTTGAAAGGTGCACTATGTAACTTTCCCGCCACCTGCTTGTCTTATGGAGAAGTTCTTGCCTCTACTGGAATGTTCCACAGTATGGGATTAAAGGGCCAATTTCTGCCATGTGTTCGAGGAAAATTTGCCCCAATACATACAGTATATTGTACAAACAGCTCTTGAGGTCAAAATAAGTCCACTGCGTGCTACATATCTGCATCTAATTATAAAGCTTTTCATTGTCAGAAAATCAGGAAGTGCGCGTTAGCATGCTAGTTTCTTTCTTTATTTATTCGTTATTTGTCAGGGAGTGGTTGTCAGCATTACCTGGTCGCTCGATAGCGTCACATACTTGTCTCCATGGAGATAGATGGAGATAGATAGAACATGGAACATTCCAGGCAAACAATGACATCTCGACTGGGGATAGAAGTTTTTGGACCTTCCGTTAGAAAAGTTACACAGTGCGTCTTTAATATTGTGTTGTGCTGTATATATATGACTAATCTATGAGACCTGTGGATCATGATGTTATAATTTTGCACATTTTAAATCACAATATTCATCTAAAACGACTTAATAAAAGAAACAAATCCGCCGACTTCCAGGTTGGAAAACTGCGGCGCCCAACGGGAGCTGGCGTCGCCGTAAACGTCATCACAGCAAAGAGACGCGAAGCTGTCGGCTCCTCCTGTGGAATATTTGTGTCTCGTCAGGGTCAAGAAATGCCGAAAGTCCAAAGCAGTAATCAAAGCAAAGCAGTTTTTTTAAAAATCAAAAATAAGTGTTGAGTTATTTTGAGTTTATTTTTGTTTACTACATCCCATATGTGTCTACGCATAGTTTTGATGCCTTCGGTGAGAATCTACCATGGCAATAAAGAAGAAAAAAAAGATGGAAAGTAGCAGATGTAGCAGTAGCTAAATCTTGTACAGATCATTTTTTATTTTGTAAGATTAATGCATTTGTACATTTGTAGACTAAACTAAACATGAATGGATTCTAGTTTAAAATGGGGAGTGCTTTGAAAATGCAAGACAAAAGACAATCATAACTATTTTGTTTGTTTACCCTCTCATTTCAAACAAAACTAGCTTGTGCGTTTTTAGCGTCTTCGTAATGAATTCTGAGGAGTGCCGAGGGACGACCAGTCATTTGTTATGTCTTGACTCTAATGAATTTCTGTTTTCTTCTCCCTTCTGGAAAAATCTGGATGTTTTGTCTCGCTGTGTCTTTAGCTCAAGGGTTCTCTGACCTCCAACAAGTCCAGCCACTCACCTTTGACCTCCCTACGCCTCATGGGAGTTGAAGTCTCTCGCCATGTGTCTGGCTCTCATACGCCTTAGAGAATAGAAACAACTGGAAAACAACAAGCTACTCAAGATAGGTGCATCAGGTTGAACTAAGTCTTATATGTGAGACCTGTCACTGTTTCCCAAAATGTCCAGTTTTAAATATTACATTTAAACCAAAAATGTAATGAAATTGTTATGAAAAGCATAGAAATGTTGTTTTGTTTGTTGAACATAAAACAAATATATTTAAGCTGCTTGTGCCCAAACATAGGCTGATTAAAGAAGTGGACTACGTGAGTGTGACGTCACCCACAGCGTTCGGCTCCAGTCAAATGAAGCTCATCGAGGCCAGAGCGGTTATAGCGGCGAATTTGGAGCCGAGTTCCATATTTGGAATTCCGACCGCAAGTATCATAGCAACCAAAGAGCCAATCTGGAGCGAGGCTGTTGAAGAGCCGAGTTCATATTTGGAATTCCGACCGCAAGTATCATAGCAACCAAAGAGCCAATCTGGAGCGAGGCTGTTGAAGGTAACGTCACCTTTCCGCCCTTCCTCCTGGCACTTAGCAATGCTGCCAATCAAACCTGTTGCTAACGCTAGCGGGAGCGACCTCTGAAAGCGCCTGATTTGTCTGTTGGTAATGTTCATATCTCGATTTACGGACACAGTAGCAAAATAAAAATGCCACGACGTAGAGCGCGTTAATATGAACATTTTAAGACCAAAATGACGAGCCTGACAGCAGCAGTTACAGAGACAGGGGCCACAGTTTTTCAATAGAAAGTGAACTGGAGTCAATGAAGCCGGAAGCGCGCCCATGATCACTTCCTGTTCGGAACGCCACAGCTAGCAGCCTTAGCTATGTACATTTATATATACAGTCTATGTGCCCAAAGGCAGGTTCAAGACCAGAGAAGACAGAGCCTTTTCTGTGGCAGCGCCCAGACTATGGAACAGCGCCCTCTGCCTGTCAGATCCTCTCAGTCTTTAACGCAGTTTGAGACGAGACTGAAAACCCACCTCTTCTCCCTGGCATTTAACAATAGCTAGACAGGATATCTTGGTGTTTTATTGTTCTTTCCC
>KN474535.1:4206-22206 GCA_000787095.1 Periophthalmodon schlosseri
CATATCACAGCAACATCACGTGACCACTCTGAGGGAGAGTCCAAACTGTCAGGTATGAAACAAACTAAACCTCAGTCTGGAAAAAGAATCTATTGAAACAAGAAGCACATTTACTTAAAGTGATCGTATACCTTCTTTCATAACGTCTAGGCCAGAGTTTTTTGCGAATAATTCTGCTTTATGGTTTGGGTTCATTATTATCGTTTATCGTCATTTACTTATAGCAATATTTCAAACAGGCAGACAGGCTTAGTAACATCAACACTGCTTTACAAAAAAGTACTTTCTATCTGAGTTAAAATGACTTGAATTCAGTAGTTTTGACTAGTTAAGATTTAGGTTATTTGTATAGCACAATTGGTAAAAGTAATTCAAAGTGCTTTACAGAATAAGAAAGACATTAAAACCACAATACAACAAATCAAAACATGAACAACCATCATTAAATGAACATTAAAAGAGAAGAGTGCAGAATAAAACCCTTTCAGTCATATGCACAGCTAAACAGAACCGTTTGGAGCCTGGATTTAAACATTGTCAAAGTACCCTTTCAGTCATGTGCACAGCTAAACAGAACCGTTTGGAGCCTGGATTTAAACATTGTCAAAGTAGAGGCCTGTCTCACATCTTCAATAAGACTGTTCCAGGTTTAGCTGCATAAAACTGAAACGCCGATTTATTTACTTGACGAACCTAGAGATGATTTTATTTGCTTCAATATGTTTAGGACTTCTGCAGCTACTTATTTTAGCCCAAACTATTTGCCAGTGAGTTAAGCAAATGTTACCCCGTTAGTAAATTCATTTTGATATTTCAAGCCAAGTCGTCTTGTAATCAGTCACAAATGTCTTTAAAGCAACACGGCGTAACTTTCTGCATGTGGCACGTCACCTGCACGATTCTATGGACAGATAAGTCTTATCCCTCCTCCAGGCCAAAAAAAAGTATTGTGTTGAGATGCAAGCTCGCTCCCAGTAAGGACGCACGCTTTTCTACGCTTCTCGGTGCAATAAAAACATCCAAAATTTTAAAAAACAACTCTTTTTTTGTTCAGATATAATTACACGATGGGGGTTTAAACAACTGAAATATTCTACATCCCATAAGCACGGAAATGTAACCAAAAAAATGCAGATTAATATTCAGAACTGAAATGAAATGTCAGTGTAAACTTTAACCTTGTGCTGGTGGAAGTGCAGCTTCGAACACTGAGCGGAGAGGAGGATGTGAGAGAGATGAAGTAAGCCTGAGGACGGCCTTAATGTGAGCCCTGCAGACATTAGTCACTATAAATCCCTGGCAGTGGAGCACAGGGAGAACTTGACCCTGGATACAAATGCTCAGAAGTCAAACGTGAAAAAGTGGCCCCTCATTGTCACTTACAATGTCCCTGATGGAGAGAGAGGACAGAGGAGGGAAGAAAGACCAGTGAGGTGCTACTCGAGTAAGATGTTTGCATTTTCACATGTTTTTAATTGAAGAGATTTGTCTTAACAGAAACATACTTTTTGTCTTTTAACTTCAAACTAAAGTTATATCGGAGCCAATGGGCAGAGCACCTGGACAGGACAGACTGGACTTTATTTTGTAGTCGTTCTGTGTTTTATGTTGCATTCACCACACATTAGAGTCCCTACAGTGGAGCTGAAGGACAGGGAAGAACTCTATGGTACAATTACATCACCTCCAGTTTGCAGATTTGTTGACCTGGTTTATAGTTAACATCTTTGTAATTACTGCACCTACCCACATGAAACAAAAACTGGCACAGAGTTCAGTGTCTTTTCTGTCAGCTTAAATAAACCATATGGACATTTTAGTTTGATTATTTCTTGTAAAAACAGAAAATCTTCGATATTGTTATAGTGGCCCTTGACATCATCAAATTCAAATTCTATTGTCAATTGTATTTTTATTTGTGTTTTTGTTCTGCATTTTCTCCAGTAAATGGCCCACTTCAGTCCACAAACTTATAGGCCTATGACTCTTTACTTTTGCTGTGATGAAAGTGATGAAATGCTGCAATGTGACCACACCTTTTGTATGTGTTGTGTTTCTTATTAGTATATAACACTAGTATATAAAACTCTAAAGTCTTTTATGCCCAAATAATGCAGCGAGGCCACTAACCACTGAGTTCAGGTTTGCAGTTTGCGAGCTTGAACAATATCTCCATCTAGTGACTGATTCTGTGCAGTACGATACAAAGACATTTAAAACCCATTGTCAAATTAGAAGGTAGAATTTAAAATAAAAAAAAAAAACATCCTTTAATGTTCTGTGTCCCCAGATACGAGGTAAACATGTTAAAATCAAATGTTGCTTTTACCAAGGAGTAAGAAGTGAAATGCTGATTTATTCTTAATCGCAAATGAATGACCCTCACATGAGCTTCTCATTTGAGGTATGGTTATACACTTAGAATGAGAAAGATGTGTGTGTGTGTGTGTGTGTGTGTGTGTGTGTGTGTGTGTGTGTGTGTGTGTGTGTGTGTGTGTGTGTGTGTGTGCTCCATCTGCAGGTTTAGGCAATGGAAACCCAGGTTTTGATGTTTTAAATTTCTATTCTAATTTTATAAAACACATTTCTGTAAATTATTAACACAACTGTAATGTATATTTATACAACTTACAGCACATAAAGTGAATTAAAATAGTCAAATGTTACAAAAAACAAAAACAAAAAACAAAACAAAACACCAAGTCCATGGATCTGATGGACTTGAGGAAACACTGACATATTTAATCCATTAAAACAGATCTACGACACTGGCCTTGTTCACATATACAACCAAAATTTTATTTAATCTAATTTAATCTGATTTCTGGAATTTTAAGATTAAATGACATGTACATTGCAAAATCTGATGTGTGTAATCAGAGGGACCATAATCAGAAAGAAATTAAATGATTTTGCTTTTTACATTTCATTTAAATAATCTTATAACACCAAAAATCTGATATTAATCAGATTTTGAGTGTGTATGTAACTGCAGCCACTGACAATTATTTTACTTTCAACCACCAAACTAATATGAGAGCAAAGTCTCCCTCCCTCCACCCTCTGTCTCTGCATCCACCTTTCCCCTCTTCTCCCTCCACCCTCTGTCTCTGTCTCTGCATCCACCTTTCCCCTCTCCTCCCTCCACCCTCTGTCTCTGCATCCACCTTTCCCCTCTTCTCCCTCCACCCTCTGTCTCCGCATCCACCTTTCCCTCTCCTCCCTCCACCCTCTGTCTCTGTATCCACCTTTCCCCTCTTCTCCCTCCACCCTCTGTCTCTGTCTCTGCATCCACCTTTCTCCTCTTCTCCCTCCACCCTCTGTCTCTGTCTCTGCATCCACCTTTCCCCCTCTCCCCCCCCCCCCTCTGTCTCTGTCTCTGCATCCACCTTTCTCCTCTTCTCCCTCCACCCTCTGTCTCTGTCTCTGCATCCACCTTTCTCCTCTTCTCCCTCCACCCTCTGTCTCTGTCTCTGCATCCACCTTTCCCCTCTCCTCCCTCGCCATTGCCCCTCTAGTGTTTTCTTCTACCCCTCTGCCCCTGCAGGAGTTTTTATTCTGATATCACATTTTACTTTGCATATGAGCATTTGAAGCACTACGGTCACAACATGATTCTTCTGTATCAGGCTCATAATATAAAAGACAATTGCCCAGATAATATTATAAGATTATACTTATTTCTGCTCCTTTCCATTCACATTGATTTATGTAACAGTTATTATTTTATATTTTTTTCTTTTAATATTTCCTTTGGAGCTTTAAAATCATATATTCTGTCCTCGTCCAACATGGCCGGTTAGCTCAGTTGGTTAGAGCGTGGTGCTAATAACGCCAAGGTCGCGGGTTCGATCCCCGTACGGGCCAATGAGCTTTTTCATGTTATTTGAAAACTCTTATCGTTTAAATAAATAGCATCTCTTTTATACATTTAATTAGTGCATGGATATATTCCATACCTTAGTTTTAAAGATGAGCCCGTCATACTGATGTAATTCATAAAAGCCTCCGCGAGGTGGAGACAAAGACAATAATTTCTATCTGCTTTGATCAACTCAACCCGAATGTCAAATTGTGACTGTTATTTGTTTTTAATATATATATATAACAATTGTCAAGATGAGTCAATAACAAAAGCAATGTAACTGAACAAATAAATAAACAAACAAACAGCTAGTGTAGTCTAGTAAAAGGAACTACCGTACTTTGAACCAATAAGGTGTGTGCGTGTGTGTAATTATATATATATGTGTGTGTATATATATATAAATATATAAAAAAACAGATTTTGCATCTCTTCTTGTCACTTAAACAGCTCAGTTTTTTTCTTTCTTTCTCCAGAAGTGTGTCTTCAGATGTTCCTTTAGCGCAGGTATAGTCGAGAGCTCTTTGTGACATATGTGACAGCGAAGAGGTAACTTCAACAGTTCAGTGGTGCCTTCTTTAACACTGACTCTTCCATCTGACTCCAGCATTTTGAGAACATCTGTGAATCACCATAATCGAAATTAAAGTGGTACACCTGACATTTGCAAAACATAAGTTGTATAAAAAATAGAACTAACACAAAGTCTTTATTCTCACCCTGGCTTTCAATAAAATAATCTGTGGTAAATGAATTCCAGTGTTTTTTGTTCTTTAGATAAGGCGAGTCAAAGTCCTGGCTGATCACATGAAGGTGAATGTGGCTGCAAAAAAAACATAGAAATCAATAGTTTGTCATGTCTGTGCTGCTTCTATAAGTGTGTGTTTCAATAAAGTAGAAAAATGAAATACATATTTAAAAGGTGCACAAAAATACCTTGAAAACACGCACTCTTACTCTGAGCAGGGTCACGTCTTCACAGATCTGACCTTTAACTTGGCCTGACACCTGCTTGTTTCCATAGAGCTAGATGCCACACTGTGGCACAATAATATCCTCTCCATTGAGACAAGCAGGTGATGAACTCTCCACCGAAAAAATTACATAGTGCGCCTTTAAAGTAAGCACAGTTACTAATTACAACTGTAATACCGACCTCATAGTGGGGATGACATGGTAGCCTAAGCGGAAGCGTAAGGAGTCAGAGTCTGGGCATCGTCGAACCATCTGCTCTCCAATTTTTTGCATGTGCCTTAAAAGATCACAGTGCTCCTTGCGTAGGGCCTTCAGACTGGAAATAGACTGCCACGGAAGAACCAGCCAGTGGAAGCGAGCCTTGGGGTATTTGTCTTTAATAACTACTACGGTCTCATCTTTATAGATCTGTAGATCAGATGGATTCACATTTAGATAAATGATAAACACTTTGCTATTACATCAGTAAAACATATAACAAATATCATTACATAATAAGTAAGGTCTCATTATGAAATATAAACTATGGAACTATGGAACAGAAAAAATATCTTTTATTCTTTTTGTATCCTTGTGTGGCATGACCAACCTGCATCTTTGGGTCTTGCATCGACACTTTGAGACCTTGGCTCCAATGCACAAACCCTTTCTGAAATAAAGTTAATAATCCTCCGTCAAACCACTTTTCTGTGTTTTTTTGGGGTTTTTTTGTAAATATGCAACTCACATATATATAGCCTAAGCCTTTACACTTTTACTTACATCATTCTTTGAAGGGGGTGTATGACAGTCTGTCAGTGCAGACTTTTCCTTGTCACATTTCTTAGTTGTAACTGGGCTTGTGGTCTGTGCAGAAGTTTCTTTGTCCACAGGAACAGACTCTCGTGGGCGTTTGACTCCACGCTGCTCACCACTTAGATCTTCTTTGAACTGTATAGTGTAGGCATAAAGCTCGTTGACTATGTGCAGCAGCTGTCCAGGCTTCATCTTCACCTCGTTCCCTTTCCCAATAACAGCTGAGTTTACTGATGTGGGGTTCGAGCCCAACTTTGCAAAAAAGAGAAACGATGTGATTATTACCATTTAAATTTGAACGTGCAAATTTAAATGGTTTCAAATGATCAGTCTCACCTGTTTAACTTTGACATAACCTTTGTTGCATTCTGCTTTCAGTTCAACTGATAAATAAACACATAAATAAATTAATGCTACAATAAACAACTAACCAGTTCTAGTGCGTTATCACGCAGCGCGTACCTTGCTGACGGGAACATTTTTTGTCTTTAATAGTTGTTTCTGGTCCTCGACCCAAAACGACTGCACGCCAGTGAGGCAGCTGGATTGGTTTATGAAGCCCCTCCTCACTAATAAGCCAGCAAACTGGCATTTTGTCATCGCTTCACGTTTGATAATTCTTTGCTGTTCTGGCCACACCTCGAGTTTATTTTGTTGGTTAAAATGATCGGCGCACGGATATGACGTCATTGGCAACAAGGTTCATATATCCTGTCCTCCTTGTTGCTCAAGAGCTCCACATTTCTGAAAAGATCTTACAGGTTTAAGTCTGTGGACTGAACCACCTCCAGTTAAGGTTAGTTAACAGGGAATAATACGTGTTTTGTGTGTTGGTGAAGTGTTGATTGGTGCCGGGCCTGTGTCTGGTGCAGTCGTCGATAGCTCTTTGCCTTGTTAGCTCACGTGGATATAGTTATTAATGGTTGTAATAGGCCTGTTAATGTTGTAATAATGCGAGATCGCCAAATGGCACGGTGCAGTTAACCCCTTCTTATTGTTAGTTGGTTTATTTTTGTGTTTGTTGTCGAGTTGATCTTGTGTTTACTTTATTAGCTGTACTTGAACGGAGAGAGGTTTGGCTTTTAATTTTTACCGTTATGTTTTCATAGACTTTAACTTTATATATGTGAAATTTTGATTACTTTTCACCATCAAAAGATACAGTATTTTGTTTTAAATTGTTGATTGCTATGGCTACAGTCCTACTTTTCCTTATTCTGAAATTCTGATATAGCCAAATTGTTATGAAAGCCTCTCCCTCTTTTATTTGAGGTTTCTTATAGAATTGGCTTATTTGCTTCAATTGTAATAGGCCTGTTAATATGATTTACCTTTTCTTTTTATATTCCCATAGCCCCATAAAAGTCAGACATGGTCAAAGAAACTGGTTATTATGACATATTGGGAGTAAATCCCAGTGCGACTCCAGATGAACTGAAAAAAGCTTACCGCAAAATGGCTTTAAAATACCACCCTGACAAAAACCCCACAGAGGGCGAGAAGGTAAGACCAGTCATATTTTGTGTACGGTAACTGGTTGCATGTGGTTAATGTGATTTCATCTCTTATTACCTCACAGTTCAAGCAGATTTCACAGGCATATGAAGTGTTGTCAGATCCTAAAAAAAGAGACTTGTATGACCGTGGAGGTGAAAAGGCGATCAAAGAAGGTGGCACTGGGGGAGGTGGGGGTTTTGCATCCCCCATGGACATCTTTGATATGTTCTTTGGAGGTGGCAGCCGAATGCACAGAGAGAGAAAAGGTATGAGCTTGTGAAAAGATGCCAAATGCTGTGTGCTCGGTGATGTGAACACATTTCAAAACATAACATCTACAACACTGTGTACTGTTGTACAATGCTTAACTATTATATCTTTAAATAACCTAATTCACATGTCAATCTTTTTTTTTCGTTGCAGGAAAGAATATAGTTCACCAAATAAGTGTTTCTTTGGAGGACCTCTACAATGGTGCAACAAGAAAACTTGCAGTCCAGAAGAATATGCTGTGTGAAAAATGTGAAGGTAGAAGCTTTTTGCTCATTCGCTGCACAATAATAATTATTCACTGAAGTCATTGGGGGGTTTTTTTGTTGGCATTGTTGTTGTTTTTTTGTTTATTTTTATGCACCTTATTTTCCTTTTGATAAACATACATTTTCACATGAGTATGTCTGTTAGATTATTGAGTGTGTATTTTTGGTAGGTCGTGGGAGTCGCAAAGGGGCAGCACAGACCTGCATGTCCTGTCAGGGAACAGGTTTGCAAGTTAGAGTCCACCAGCTTCTGCCAGGCATGGTCCAGCAGGTCTCCACTATGTGTCCCCACTGCGAGGGCCGAGGGCAAAGAATCAGCCATAAGGACCGCTGCAAAGCGTGTGCAGGCCGAAAGATCCTGCGACAGAAGAAGATCCTGGAAGTTCATATTGACAAAGGTGAGCGTTGAAGTAATAATACTAGTGTTTATAGCAGTGCTATTTGATGGAGTTCAACAACAAAAGTATACACTTTCTGCAACAGGAATGAGAGATGGACAAAAAATATTTTTTCATGGAGAGGGAGACCAGGAGCCTGGAATTGAGCCTGGAGATATAATCTTTGTGCTTGACCAGCAGGAGCATCCACGATTCACCAGGTAAGAGTCTTCATATGTCTCAAGTAACATGCTCACATTATATTCACTCATTCTGGTTTAACCAGGAAGGGGCAGGACCTGGTTATGCCTATGGAGCTGCAGCTGGTTGAGGCTTTGTGTGGTTTTCAGAAACCTGTTCAGACACTTGACAATAGAACACTTCTGATCACTACCCCTCCAGGTACAATAATACAACGACCTGTTATGTAAGTAAACATTTTGTAGGTTGTGCTAATCAAAGGTCATTCCCACAGGACAGCCCATTAAACCTGGAGACACAAAGTGTGTGCTGAATGAAGGCATGCCTCTGCACCGTAGACCTTTTGAAAAGGGACGCCTTATTATCAACTTTTCTGTTAGTATTTCACACTTTTGTATATGATGTAAAATGTTTTTTTGTGGAAATAACATTTTTGTTTTTATTAGGTTGTGTTTCCACCAGCAAATTTTCTCCCCAAGCAAAAACTGAAGGAGCTGGAGCGTTACTTTCCTCCAAAGAAAGAGGCTGAGCAGCCTGAGATGATGGATGACGACTTGTACATTTACGCTGACTTGGAGGAGTGTGACTTTGAAAACAGAAGAAGACGCAACAGTCACTACTACTATGTGGATGACGATGACTATGCAAGTGCGGGAGGGGTTCAGTGTCATACCTCCTAAATGATGCGTTTTAATGAAGGTCCTTAAGTGTTGACAAAAGCACCTTTCCACATAGTGAACATGTTTTTGTTTTTGAAACTTTTTTCTGTCAGATCCTAACACCCATTTCATAACACCTTGAGGTTATGAATACTATTGTAATTGTTCTTTGTGAGAGCAAAGCGTAATTACATTAAAAGGACTATTCTTAAATCTAAATTAGGTTTAGTGTAGTTTTATTTTATCTTCTTACACTGTGATACAGGTGAGTCTACGTTGAATAGACTTCTCAAAAATCACTTAAACAGGGCTGTTGCTTTGTTATTCTTTTATCCAGTATATTGCATAAAATGTATGTGAATGTTAATATTTAAATAATTGTATGATAATGTTAATACATAAATGTGACACAGTCGTTAAACACAATGCAACTTGACGTGAGGGTTCGTTTTCAGGCGGCGACAGATTTGTCTTCAAGGATTTCAGCTGTTGTGTTGTTATAGGGCTGTTTTTGAAACGACTGCAAATTAATAACATCAGCTTAGAACAGTGTAGGTCAGAACCAGATCAGTTTTGTTTCAGTTGTCTATATTGTTTTGCCAAATTAATTTATTCCAGTAATGTATCTTCGGAAGTATTGTGAAAATATCGCTGGCCACTTTTTCCACATCTATGCTACAAAGGACCAAAAGTTTCATTAGTGTTGTTACCTGCTCAAAAGCCAGTGTTTACCTGGTGCCTTGTTTAAAATTGTTAATATTAAATGTTATTGCTTCAGTCAACAAATATGCCAAGCCACTATAATGTTTCTACTCTCAAGATTGTTTATAATGGTAAATATCGTGATCATGTTCTCTCTTGCCCATAAATAATTCACATTTTTTTAATAATGGCATGCAAACTACTGAGTGTCTGTCTACTTTTCTCGCCCCAGCTGCCAAATAAGCGTTGCTCTGGGACCATTTGTGTCTTGTTTTTAAGCCTTGTGATCATTTGAGCCTGTAAAATAATTAATAGTTTTTAAGTTATGTTAAATTTAACCTTTATGCAACAATTGTATTTGTAATTGACAACCTTCTAAATAAATAATGCCTAATGTCTTGTTTTCAAAGCCTGCATAGAGTCATATTCACAGTGGCGCCAACACAAGATTTCACAAAAGTTGCCGTATTAGCAAATATTTCACACTTTGTATATTGAGTGCCTACGTAATTTAGTGGTGAAATAAATGTATAAATATGGCGTCTAATAAAAGCATCAGGGGCAGGTTATAGCGTAAGTTCAGCCTGGATGAACCAACTCACCGCTTCTCCACAGTTTACCTGCTCCTCAGCCTTCATCGCCTCCTCCTGTTGCTCCTCCCCGCTGCTCGCCACGCCTCCTCTTTGTCCAATCAGTGCCCAGTCCGCCCTATTTAAACCCCCATCGCAGCTGCATGGCCTCGTCCCTTTGTTTGTGAACAGAAAGCTTGATACAGACCTACAACTTAATGCAAAACATATACTTTTTGGTGTTTTGGAAAAAGATGTTGCAGCAAAAAAATATATATATATATGTCTTGAACCTAATCCTATCAAAATATCATATCCATTGTTGTAAATTTTCTAGCCAGGAACCCAAATTAGTTGTCTTTCAATCCCTTTTATCCTCTTACAAATTCTTTAAACTATTGCACAAACCCAAAAGCGTTAAAAACAAAAGCTCTACGTACAGAATTTGAAATATAAAATGTAATATCGTACTCTTTTTTTTTGTCTATATTTGTTTAATATATAATTCCCTGTGAATGTGAATGTAAAAGCTTAAGCCCCTCACAGTGTTGTTGTTTATACCATTATATATTTGAATTAAAAAAAAAAAAAAATCCTCAGAACCTCCTCCACTTCTCATCATCTCATCGTCCCCTTCACTCACCTCAGCCTCACCTCCACCACCTCCAGAGTCCCAAACGTCTCCTAAACGTCATCTAATTGGCCACGCCCTTCGTCGCAATGTGTCCTGCCGGGGTGTAATATATTTTACTTGAATAAAGGTTCTGGTTCACCCTGTGAGCAAGTCTACAAGAGAGAAGCATATGTCGACAGTAAAGAGCGTTAGAACATGTAGGATTTTTGCGCTGCTCCTTCAGACATAAGTTTGATGCTTGAAATTTTCAGATGTGGAGTATTATTTAATGTGCAATATGAACTTCAACTTACAAATCAGTTTGGCTATATCTAGACAGTAACGTGTACAATTACGTAGTTTTCTCAAATCTTTTTTACTCTTACTACAGTAATTTCTTCAACCACTACTTTGTACTTGAATAAAATACTCCTCTAATGCAATGTACTGTAAGTCGAGTACACTACCAGTCAAAGGTTTGGACACACCCTCTCATTCAATGCTTTTTTTCCCCTTTATTTTTACTACTTTCTACATTTTATATGCGGAAGACATTGAATATATGAAGTAAGATGTATGGAACTATGTAGCAAAGAAAAAAAGTTAAATTCAACTTTAAAACAGTGGTTGTTTGAGGGTCAGATATGTCAAAATGTGTAACAAAACTACATTTTTATATTGAGGGGCTGTTGGTTTAACTTCTAACTTCTAACTTCAAATGAACTGTTCTATGATTGTATTTATAGTGAGTGTGTTGGTGTTGCATTTACTTTAGTGTGATTGTTGACTGTAGACTGTTTGTCATGAACCTGCTGAAAAACTGAAGATGCAGTTTAGCCACGTTGGTCTTTACATACATGTTTAAATGTTCATTAATATGTGCTGTCCCTTTACAAATAAATAAATAAATAACATAAAATAATCTACTAAATTATATTTTTCAACATAGTAAAGGGTGGCTACTTGGAGGATTTGGATATAAAATATAAAAATATATATATTATTGAGTCGTTTAACTTTTTTTCTTTGCTATATAATTCTATATATCTTACTTCATATATTTGTCGCCTTCTCTATGTATATAAATTGTAAAAAGTAGTAAAAATAAAGCAAAAAGAAAACACTGAACGAGATGGTGTGTCCAAAATTTCGACCGGTAAATGGTCAAATAGTCACAGTTTTATATCGCGGTTTTCCACCTTCAAGTCACTCAAAGCGCTTTACCTCAAGAAACCACTCACCCATTCACACACACACGTTCATACACCAGTGTACGCAGACACTGCGGCGAGGTGGGTTAAGCGTCTTGCCCAGGGACACAACAGCAGTATTCATCGGTGGGAGCTGGAATCGCACCTCCAACCTCTGGGTCAGTGGATCTGACGATGATGTTAATGTCAAGAGCAGGATTCACCTCCAACCTCTGGGTCAATGGATCTGACCACCAATGATGTTAATGTCAAGAGCAGGATTCAAACCGCCAACCTTCGGATCAGTGGACAAACACTCTACACTAGGGGGCGACAGTAGCTCAGTTGGTAGTGCACATTTCAAGCTGCTCACAGTTATAATCAGAGGTAAGTTTGTTTGATAAGATGTGACTGAAAGAACATCAAGGCACAACAGCACAATTCCCCCGGGTTTCTTCTGTCCAGAGAAAGTTATTTTATTACGCACACTGACCGACAGGTGACATTACATCTCGAGTGAGGTTCATTGTCATGCATCTTTCATAATCATAAGAAAGTTAGTGTAGAGCCACATTAAGACACTGCACTGAGGTAGCATGCAGAAAACACTGAAGACGAAACAATTGTACAAAAGGTTTTTTTTCACCACCATAACATCCCACAAGAACTGCTATTTTGGCTCTGACACATATATATCCAGCTTTCAGACGCAACGGTGAAGAGACAAACAGTTCTCCACCTCCCCAGTCAGTGGTCGCAAACAAATTTAACCACAAATATAAAAGTAATCAATAGGAGTTTGCTGCACTGTGACTGCTTTGCTATGGGCAGTGTTAGTTCAAAGGAAGAACAGGAAAATGTCAGGTTCTTTTTGACGTATACATTAGTAACGTTATTACTAAACAGTGCCTTGGAGTTGCCCTTTAAATGGACATAAATACATATGCCAGCCTCACAGATGACACTTTAAGGTTTCCACAGCCTTAGGAGGCCGTCCTCACTAAACGTGGCGATCAGACTCTCGTGTGGGTGGTGAGCGATGCCAATTACATCCTTCTCGTGGACCTGCGGGTAAAAAAAAAAAAAAAGAGCGAAATGCCACACTTCAGTGTTTTATGTCTCACGAATACACTCCAAGGAAAAGCAAAACTGGATACTTTGGTGACACAATCGCAATTTAACCTGTTTTTAATGTGTTATGTGGACTTGTATATAGGGATGGGACAATAAACAATAATATCTTTTTATCGTTTATCGATAAAAAGGGCAGACAATAATCGTTTGTGGGAGATTTCATATAATCGTCATAATCGGCAACAAAGATAATCAACATTGTATCACCAGAATGAGCCAGAATGTGAAAAAGTTACTTAACCATAACGTTCTCTGCTAGATCATAGTTGTTTAAACATGGAACTTATTCATAACATTAAAATTCTAACTATTAATATCTATAACATTTTTAAACTAGCAGCGACTGTAATAATTATCGTGCTATAATCGCAATTATTTTGGCCATAATAATCGTGACGCAAAATTTCAGTATCGTCCCATGTTTACTTGTTTACTTGTTTGTTTTTGTTTGTTTTTCTGCTTGTATTGTATTTTAAACAGGGCGCCCATGTGACCTCATCGGGTTCCCCTGTATAAATAATAAAGATAAAGATAAAGCTCATCCTCACAGTGACGTGGACCTGCGTGTTTAGAATAAAAATTGACGCTAATAAAAATAAGGAGTCAGACAATAACGGCCGATCTGGTCCGTGTAATAAATAGCGTCAGGTGGGCGGAGCTTACGGTCAGCGTTTTCTCCAGCCTTCCTGTGGTGTAGCTGAAGCAGTAGAGCACCAAGTCCTCCCCCACACAGTAGATCCACTCTCCCCGGGGCGACACCGTGCAGCACACGAACCCTGCTCCTTCCTTTCTGTCTGTGCTGAAACTTTTTATTGTCTAAACAAAAGAGTGGAAAGGTTAAGGAACTTCTTGTCTTTAATTTCACACTATATAATTTGAGTATTTACTTGTCCGCGCAGGTTCATGATGACGACAGTGTTGGAGTGGTTGCAGATCACAAACTCGTCTGGTTTTTGCGGAAGAGGAATCACATTGTTGACGGGGACTTCAGACGTCAGGGATTTGTATGTGTGGACACAGTCGCATGTTTTTGTGCTCCAGACCTTCAGGAGATGAAAACTGCGATTAGCAAAGTATTTCACTGCAGAAATAAATAAACTACAACACAAGCTGTAACTGTGACATGACATATTGGCAGTAGTGGAACGCAACAAAGTAAAAGTAGTACTGTACTTGAGTAAACATTTTAAGTATCAGTGCAAGTGGATACTTTTTACTTTACTACGATTTGAGAGCAGGTATCTGTACTTTCTACTCCACTACATTTTCGAACAGGACCGAAAAGTGCAAGAATTTTTCATTATTGTTTGAGACCTGCAGAAAAGGCCGAAGGTTTATTTTTAACACGTTCACAGTTGAGCAAACAGAAATATACAAGTAAAAACGATTCAATTATTTCCGTTGAACAAAATTCAGCACAAATCTTTATGAAAATCACATTTGAAGCTTCATTAGATCTCAAAATCTGTGCGAAATACTTTTACTTTTTACTCTTTAAGTACATTTTTAAACAGGTGCTTTAATACTTCTTTTACTACTTACTTTTACTTGAGCTTTTTTTTTTTTTTTGCTCCATTATCTGTACTGAAACTCTGTACTTCTTCCACCACTGCATATTGTTTGGTATTTTTAATGGAACAAAGGCCACCGTCAGTTTCAATCGTACCTTGACAGTGCCGTCTGATGAAGCACTGATGATGTGAAATCCGTCTTGTGTGAAACATGCGTCGTTTACAAATGACGTGTGCCCGTTCAGCTCCTTCAGCGTCTTTCCTGACCTCAGCTCATGGATTCTGTGAACATTACATAATTAGGAGGGATAACACACCTAATCCCAGCCTCCGCGCATCTCCCATCCACTATATTTCTTCTTGAACACATGAGAAAACTGTTGCTGCGCAGGCGGGTGTGTTATTTTTAGCCTCCGTGGATTGACTTAACTCAGCGTAGACGCGAGAAACCGTGACAAATGCCTAATTCTCTATGAGCGTCTCCGTCTTAGGATCGTTTTGCGTTGTAAACAACCGAGCGCCGTCTTTCCCGCGGAACAGCCAGGAACACGTTGCATCTCTGTTCCCGAGCACATGGCATCTCGTCTGCACCCACACAGCTCCATGTGCCTCCCGACCCAGCCCCCGGCAGACAGTCACGGTCTAGTGTATCTCAAGTCTTTGCAATATACCATAACATTGTGTATATTACGTAACGCGGCGTCTGACTTGGTACTGTTTGCATTGCTCTGTGGTGTCTTGAGGCTACGATATCAACCAGTGTTATAACAGAGAGTCAAATTAATTCAGTAGTTACATATAAATAGCACATAAATTAAAATATTTCACGCAGTAAATCTGTGCGTTTGTCTTTTTTTTCCACAATAAAACTGAAGAATATTAGAATTTTTAGACAGCCTTCAGTTAGAAACAATTATAATAATCTATGGTTAAACGTGTTTACCATTTATCTGTATGACATCTTTTGCTCAGACTGTCTTCTCGGTGAAAGGAGCTAAACTTCAAAGCTTCTCTTGACAAATTCACTGCATTTATTTGCTTTTTCTACAAATAAACCCACTGCGTTTTTCACCCGCATCAGATTACTGAATTCTTAATCTATGTTTGTTCTACCTGTCGCTATTCAAATAAAAAAAATCTACACAATCTACATATTTGCATTAGATGTGAAATATTTTAACTTTTTGCAATATTTGGTGATGTCCGCTGTGGGCAGAACAAAGAACTCCCTGGTGTTTTTCAGCTTTAGGAAATGCCATGAAACTAAAATGAATCATGCCTGGAGTCAATAAAGTTTCTCCCGCCCACAGAGCAAGAGGCGCAACTTGAGAAAATAAAAACAGAGCTGATGTGCTCGTAAAACAGTGCTGCACATGTACCTGATGGTCTGGTCAAATGAGGCGCTGAGGATGTGGTTGCTGTCCTTGGAAAAGCTCACACAAGTGACACCTTTGCTGTGAGCGTGTTCAAATCTGCGCACGCACAAACCACTCTGGATCTTCCAAATCTTTTTTACAAGAAGAAAGTGTTATTTAATACGGGGATTGATAGAATGAAGTGTCGTCTTCGCATATTCTCCAACCTTAATCTTTCCATTCTGCGCTCCGGTGGCCAGTATGTCTCCATCTGGACTGAAACACATGCACAGTACAGCTTCATCCATCATCATGAAGCTGTCTTGTGCCTGGTATTTCAGATCCTTCACGATGCATTGAAAAGAGAGATAAAAAAAATACATTTATGCATTTGGGTTATCGTTTATCATTGCTCTAGGAGTTTTAAACAACACTTACTTTGCTTATATTCCCTGTGATGTAATTCCAAACTTCAACAAAGCCATCCACTGATCCAGTGACCAGATATTTGCCGTCCGGAGAAAAGCGGGCACACTCCACGTGAGACCTTCTCCCGAACTAGAAGTTTAAAATGTTTTAGTTTTGTTCTTGTCTGTCATTACCACCGCTGTACCAGGTCTTACCTTGATGTGGCGGTACAGTTGCGTCGGGTAACTCTCCTCTTCAACGGGCTCATTGTTCGGCGAGTGAAAGCCCATATCTGGAGAGAGATGTCCCTGGTACTGTCGGACTCTCTGGGTCTAGATGCAAGTTTAACAAATTACTTATGTTTTCTGAGTAACATCTGAATAAGTTATGTGATGGTGAACATTCGATTCCCAAAGTCAGGGGTCAGATAAAAGAAGAAAGGCGTCTGGACATAATAAAAGTAGTTGAGCACCGCTAATTTTTACTGCTAGTTTTGGGGATATTTTATGAAACTTTTCCAAATAAACACTTCAAGAATGAGAACCTGTAGTCCAACGCATTTGTTAAATATACTTAAGGGTTTACCATCCACATAATTAGCCTCACTAACAAAGCCGTACTCACGCCAACTTGCTCCAGCAGTCCTATCAAGCGCGACGGGGGCACCACGCACACCTCCTTCACCATGGCCTCAGCGATCGCCCTCCTTCTCTTCTCCTTGCTGCTTCCCTTTGGGTAGGCCTGCGATTTAAACACCATTCAAATATCACAGTTCTACACCGTCGTCTGAAAAAAACACGGGTCACGTTATCCTCGTACCTCTCTGGGGTCAAAGTAGGTGCACGTGAGGAGGCTTTCCAAATGCTTGTATCTGTCCGGTTGAGTTTGTTTGAGCATGATCATGGGGTCCGTCTGTTTGAGGAGTGAGCGGGCTGCCCCCATCTCCCTCATCTCAATCAGCTCCATAACAACCTGTTGAACATATGGGATTCCTCAGCTTTTGGAAAGTGAATGAGAGAAGATTGGAAGTAGAGGGTTTAATGAGTCACGCTGTTTTGAAGATACAGAACTACTCACACTGGTATGAATGAAATGTACGTTTTTGACGAGGGAACAACATATAAATCTCGCCCTACATACAGCCAATGTGAAAAACAGCCATCACTGTCGTACCTGCTCATACAGATCAATGAGAGTGTTGTCTGGCAGTTTGAGAGATTCAATTGCAAGCAGAACTGAGTCCCAGTGGCCGCTGTTTATGTCGGCTACAAAGCTGTCGATGCTGTCCACCGTGTTTAGAGAGACAGTGGTTTCTTCTTGTAAAGTGTTTAAAGTTCGGTAGAGGTTGTTCTCTTTGAGGTACTGCATTATCAGGCGGATTACACTGGAGAGACATCAGAGTGAGATACAACATCATCAAAAAGACTAAGACTGCAGCGACTTGTTTACAACCACAAAAAAATAAAAAAATAAATAAAAAATCAGGATTTATTGTCTAATGTCTATACTACTGCCAAAACAAACAGGGTCAGGGTAGGGTTGTATGATGAATTAGGTAGTTGATAGGCCTAATCAGTTAAAGAAAATAATAACAATATATTTGTTATAGT
>KN474538.1:3295-13516 GCA_000787095.1 Periophthalmodon schlosseri
GCAATCAATAAATAGCAGAAATGAATCACTTTAGTAGTTAGTTTGTATCTATAATGAGTCATAAATGTTATTAATTCAGCTCAGATATTACAGAAAGCGCCCCAATAGTACAAAGAAAAAGTAAAAGTTATATTGAATGATAAGTGGATATAGTCATTATAGTGACAGGCCTAACCTTGAATAAAATAGTGACTAAATGATAAATTGGTGAAATCAAAATCCTGAACTTCCAAGAGACATGAAAATCACCCGAGGGCAGAGTTGTCAGACCCAACTGGGCTGATTTTTAAGAGCTGTTGAGGGTGAAAGATATTGTCCATAGGTTGAGCCAGAGCTATTCCACGTAACATGTGTTCATTTAGGAAAATTTGAACTTCAATGACTTCAATAATCTTCATGTCCAAAGTCATCGGCGCTTTGTGGAGAGTCCATTTGAGTGTGTGATAGAGAGCAGTGGGACGGGTCGGCGTCATCACAGAAGCCTACTTTCATAATTAGAAAATACAGCAGTGCCATTCCTTTGACTGGTTTTAAGCGGTTTTTCACACTTCAAAACTGGACATTTCCAGGTGAGGCATTAACTCTTTAACTCATTGTGGCACATGTTGTTTTGGTGGTTTTATAAGCTGGGTTTGACCAAAAACGGTAACATTACTTACTGGAAAGAGTCTTCTCCATCTCGTCTCTTTTCTGGGACAGGGTTTGCTCACAGGTTTTGAGAGCTGAAAATCAACATTCTATCTGATTCATTTGAATGGGCAGCCAAATAAAAATATGCATTTAGTTTGATGTGAAGCTGGGGTACCGGGTTCTCTGGGTCCACAGCAGGGTCAGCTCAAAAGAGCTCCTGCCCCCATGGGACTACATTTAACAGGGACGCCATAATGGCAGTGGTGAATTAGTGGTAATGAAATACACTGAGTCCACTTTTGAAGTTTTTTTGTCATTAAATGAAATCGTAGACAATGATTTATCTTAAAACTAATCAGATTAAACATGAGTGCAGGCACAGCTGTTATTTTAGCATAGATTGCATAGAAAGGCTGGCTGTCCCTCCACTAGCCCTGAAACTAGTTCACTATTTGATTAAATGACTGCTTGTATTACTAACATCTAATTACTAGAAATGTGAAGCTAAAAGCGAGTTATTTTTAGACACGTGTTGAAAGTTGGCGCTGCTGTTGTCTCCTGTTGCACATGCGCACTCACTAGGAATCTTCTCAGATGTCCTCAGATTCCTCCATGGGGTTTATTCAGCGTCGTGAGTCTGCTGTGGTCCCCTGTACACATCCACAAGGCGCTAAAACAATCGGCTGGTCTCTCCGGTTGTAAAAGCAAATGTAGAGAGAGAGCACTGCATGGAGTCCGGAGCACAGCACAACAGCACGAGTTAATGAGGTGTTCGGAACCACGCTTGATGCAGTTTGCTCAGTGGCCAGTAGGGTTACCAAAGGGCACTGTGACTTTAACCATGCTTCAAACAAGCAGAAGATTATTTGGATATATTTCATAACTATTTAATTATACTGTTGACACGCAATGATTTTAGATTTCATTGGACAAGCTCTGTTTGCCTTGATTGCCCTGACCACTCACCACTGCTATAATGCTACAATACACAAACTTACTGTGTTTGAATCGTTATGAGAAAATGGTTGAATCATTCAAATAAAACCAAATTTTAAAAAATAATATTGATGTAAAATACATTCATATCTTAATTAATGTATGGCTTGATTAGCTGCTAGTCTGTTTAGCTGCAGAAATCCACTTACATTGTCAATCTGGAGCTTTGTAAATCCGGTAAAAGGCTCAGGTTTTCTTCACCCCTTGATAATGTGTGCGCAACAATAATCTACAATATCTGAAACTTGGATAAAGTTTGTTAATTGTGGAAACCGCAGTTAGTTTCTATGGGAATTCTCTGACACTACCACTGCCAATATGAGGATTAGAGGTGCATGCTGGGATCGTGTGATGACAACTGCAGGAGCTCTATTGACAAGCGTCAGTGAGCTCAGATTGGTATCCTCCACCCAAATACACATCACTTACAGGACTGTTGTTTCTTCAAGTAATTTCTGATGTTGGACAGAGATTGCTGACAGGTTCTGAAGGCTGAAAAAGACCACAGTGTTTGTAATAGAACATTTGAGCAGCAAGCGTCTCAAGTTCCACATTTTACTCACAAGAATTGCTTTTCTGCAGCTCATCTTTTTGCTTCGACAGGTCTTGGCGACAAGTTTGAAGAACTATAACGATTAGTGAAAAGAAAAAGCCTGGGTGTGATGAAATCATTCAGTTTGTGTGTATCCCATTATATTTATTCTTGTTTGCTAATTAAAAGTTTCAGAGTAAATGTTAGAGAGGATGTATAATTCCATTTACATTTCCCAAGCGCGTCCCCCTCAGCAGTTGCATTGTCATATGTGGACTTGTCGATGTCTGGACGAAGGTCTACAAATCCAAAAGTGATTTATTCTTTTGTGTTTGTGATTAGTATTATTGTTTCATTTGATTATGTAACTCACAGAGACGAAAATAGACATTGAGAGAAGCTTGTATGATGCACAGAAGACCAAAGCTGATGCAGACCAGTAGAATCCATTTCCCTATAAACAAAATGTAGCAGATCAGAGAGAAGTGAACATCTTAAATAAAGTCTTACCTGGTTCGGTGGCCGTCTGTGAACCAGTGACACTTCCAGAGTTACTTCTGTTCCTTTTTGTATGAACCCTACGCTCCTCCATCCTTCTCACTGCAGAGTCAAGTGCTGATGTAAATGTGAGCTGGAGGTCTGCAGCACATCTTTTGTGCATTACTTACAGGAAAATGACAAATGTATTTGTGGTTTTTCTTCCTGTGGTTCCTGTGGTTCCTCATTTTCTCAAAGTGGACAGTGACATTCAGCCCTCAGCAAGTGTGCATGCTACAACAGAACTAACAGGAATAACTTTCACTGCAGTATTTCCTTAGGCAATTTAATTGATTTCTAAAACAGGCAATAATTTTCCATTGCACATTGCACATTTGCTACTGCGATAACACAAAAAAACTGTTTGTATATTAAAAGTAGATTAGTCAAAAGCTAAAGGGACGTATTGAATAGTATGGCTTCTATTCTGCTATTGTGCTATTTTCTGATCCTGATGTTTTTTTTCTGCATGTATTAGTGATTTGAAGAAGAGCCTTATGTGCCAGTGTCTATGTGTGAATTGTTCATCTGCTGCAGCGTATGTGGGGTTAGAGCCAGAGCAACAGCAAGGGAAAGCAGAGCCCCAGGGGCAGACACTGACTTATCTGTCACGGGGGTGTAGTTTTGTCTTACTCTGTTATTGCACCAGACAGCAAATTCTGATCAGTAAATTCTTACAAATATGAGGTTATTTATTTATTTATGGCAGTTACCGTAAAAGGAATGTTTTACCTCAGTTACCTCAATGTCGTCCTTGTTAAACACATGCGATATAAAACAATACAAGCTTCCACCTAAATGTAGACGTTTATTAACATTTGGATATTACAGAACATCATGATCCTCAACATAATTGAAACTCTAGAAGGTACATTTAAATGGACTAAAGTATCATTGCTGGCATAATGTACTGTATGTGATTCAACTAAACGAAAATGTTCTCTCTCTGTTGGATTTTAGCTGCTGCAGTGACTGTGCTGGGTCTGACCAGAGCTGAAGCCTGTGCCATCTCTCCATCAGTGTCGTCATAGCAGGGACAAGATTGGTCCAGACCAGGACGATCTGTGCAGCGCACAGATGTATGTAGCTCTTGAAGGGTTACGTGGCCAACCTAAGGTAAAATACACATGCACGTGTAAAAGCATGGACAATAGAACAGAGCAGTTTGGGCTTCACAGAAAAGTACATTTAGATGTAGAAAATCTAGCCGAAGAGAGACTGGGGTGTGTGGGTTTTGTGATGCTTTGGTGTTCACACTTCCTCCCCTCCTCAAGACCATATCAGTGGGCCTACATTTTCCACATAAGATGGAGTTTAATCTACAGGTGCTGTAAGATCTGTATATTTCACCGATATAACAGAACACTAACAAACAAAACTGTAATTGACAAATCATGTGAGGATATAATGAAAATCACATATCCATAAATATCTTTACAATGAATGCTTCCTTGCAGCAGTATCAGGCCGATAAATGATCTGTATATTTCACCGATATAACAAAACTGTAACTGACAAATCATGTGAGGATATAATGAAAATCACATATCCATAAATATCTTTACAATGAATGCTTCCTTGCAGCAGTATCAGGCCAAGTGAGTAGTAGGACAATCCCCTCATCTCTGTGGAGGCCCTAATAAAAGAACATTCATATCAGCAAGACACACAAAGGGTAATGCACATGTGTTGTATTACTGTTATGTTTTCTGTAATATGTGCAATAATGTAGCAGTAAAATGTGACTGTACAATAAAATAAAACTATTGTATTTTGTCCACAATGATGCAAGAACTTCAGTAACACAATCAATACATTTTACCAGTGTTTATCAGCACAATAAAACTGTTGATTATAACTCACCCATCAGAAAGCAGCTTGGGACACAGGCTGGGGTCTAGTTCACGGACTGTATGGGCTTTAGGGGACATCATTGTGACAGTAACAACATAAAGATCAACATTACACACACATTTGTCACACATTACAACAGGGTAATTAGGCAGCCTCGTTTGGTGACTATTTTAGCAACTAAACGTCATAATTTTTGAAGAATTTTGAAAGGTGACAGTCAATTGGCCACATGTGAGTATTTTCAAAGCAGTGTTAGATAAAAAATAGCCATTCCTATTCTGTTTTTGACGGAAGATATTGATGCATTATCACCGGAGAAGTTTCATGCAGAAACGTGAGCTACAAACGCAGTAAAATAACACCCGGTTTACAATCTACATGGTTGAAGTAGACATTTTAGCCACAAAATCACTGACTTGGCGACTACTGCGCACGGCCTGTAAGATGATTGACAAGGCCAATCGTAGACATGATCCACCCGGAACTCACCGTCAGCGATTGGCCCGGAGGAAACCTCTAATATACCTTTAACTGATTACAGACAAAAGGGAGTGTTACATTTGATCTGACAGACCAGTTTGTTTAAACAAAGACCAAATTAATCTCTTTGGAAGAAAAGCCAGTGTTGTTGCCCTTTTGTATTGTGCAAACGTGTAAAAAATTATATATTAAAAAAAAACAAAACATGTAATCTAATAAACATTATTTAAACTAATGCAGAGTATAGTATAATTAAGGGACATGGTTAACAAAGTATACAATTTTAAGATAATATAAGGAATCCACAACAAATCATAAGATCCATAGTCACTTGAAATGTGAAATGTTTCATAATAAAAGCTTAGTTCTGACTTCTACAGAATCAATATCTTATTGTTTTTTCACATATGCATTTAAGCTTTTTATTATTACAGTCACTCCAGTTTTGCAACCCGTCACTAAAGTTCACCACAGTCTTCATTGTACTTATTGTCTGGCTGCTCAGGATCCCACAATCTGAAATTCAACATAAATAATGTTATACATTGAGTTATTTCATTGTGTTGTTGTATGGCTTCTATGATAAAAGTCTAAATGAACCTTATGGTAAGTGGTGACTCGTCTACCCATTTCCACAGCACCTCCTGCTCCAGGTCAGTCCAATCCATCTCCGCTCCTTAAAAGCTGAATATGCAAATTCCTTTGAAAGAAAATTAGTAGTAGTTTACAGTGGACATGCAGTATTTTTTGAGTGCCCTTAGAATGGCATTTTACATTTTAAAATTAATAATAATGCCTATGTTTGAAAAACACATCTTGAAAAATAATTCTTAAAAATTTAGCAATGTGGCTCGTGTACAAATATATACATGTGCATGTAGTGAATACAATTTGAGGGCAGTAATGCTCAGAACTAGGCCTACTTCAGTGATGGAAGAAAATGTTATTTCTGGCTGCCACCAAAAATATGTCAACGTTGGACCTACTTTAAACCATTTAAAAATGCTACTGCCCGAAAATATGTCCAGACAGGTTTGACTGGCTTCAAGAGATAAAATTATTCTCTTTACTTCACATTATTTCAGTCATATGTCATTTTTTATAGTAAAGAGGCATGGGACAAGATCTCGTGCCACAAGATCTCATGAGACAAAACTGCCACAAGACTTGAGAAAAATGATCTCATGAGATTTTTGTTTCATGTGTTTACGTTTGGACTGGACAAAAAGGGGCTGGTGAGTTACACTACAATAAATACATTTAAAATGTGAGGACAAAACTGTCAACTGAACTGCACAGTTTAGTTATTTTAAATCATTTCATCTTAGTCTCATCTCGTTCTCGCTGACCCAATATCGTGTCTCGTCTTGCGGAAATTGTGTCTCGTCCCACACCTAATAATAATGTTACTATATTTTACTAACAAATATTGCGTCCATGCAAGTCAGTTTCTTTCACTGGGTCAGGGTGAATTATTTGGAGACCTGAAAAAGACATTGTCAGTCAAAGTCCTCAAAATCATGAATCAAATCAGCATTTTTACACCTTAAGTCAAACCCTGGAAGTGATTTGTTTTCATATGTTTATTATGATGATGATTATTACATTAGAAATATTCATTTTCTCTTCAAAGAATCATTTCATTGTTCATCTATACCAGACAATAAGAGACAAAGTATTAGCTTTTCGTCGTGCATATCCCACAGCTTCAGCGGAAAGCTTAAGACAACCTTGTCCGTAACTTTGTCTTAATAGAGATTAAAGGTTCTATATTACACAAAATTGACTCTTGTGAGCTTTAAGCCATGTTAGAAAGTTATCTCCTCAAGAACATACCCGGAGTTGTGTTTTGTTTCATTCACATATATTTGAGTAGCCCTGTGTTACTACTGTAGTTTGTCTACATCTCAGATCAGAAAAAAAAAGTGAGTACAAGCAGAGTATCTTCTGTTCCTGCCCACAGGCCCCTCCGTCATGTACTCACTGCAGCACACAGAGAGCACCCTGTTGGAGGTCTTGGTGTTGACGGTATATCATGACTGATTGAGCTGTGTGGTCATGTTGAGGAAACTGGTACTGCCACAGGAAATAAAAAAAAAAAAAACAACAAAACAACAACTAATCTTTATGCAAACACTGCAGCAAACAAACAGACACATGAACTTAAAGGCGTTGAACCTAATTTTAACTGTCTGAAAACGTGAAAAACAGAACTAGTTCATTTTAAGTGGTCCAAACTTATTCCTCACTTTATTAATATATTCCATGCATCTTAATTATTCGTCATGATGAGTTTTAAAGCGTGATTCACAACTTTCAGAGCAAGAGCGGAGTTTGCTGCCACAGCAATGCCAGCACAAGCCCATCCGAGGGGGATGTACTGGTCAATGCTTGTTCATTGTTCAAGTCCATAGAAGCTTATAGTTAGGGCTAAGAAACTTTCTCTGGTTAAGCATAACTCAGATTGAAAGTTTCTTTTTGAGATTCTGTAGTACCATATAAAATTATTAGTAGTGTTTGTATTTGGACGGCCTGATTTAGTTTTTATTGGACAAATTACAAAATGGCCATTACTGGGTCTGTCAACGTTGTCTGTGAGCAACATTTAGCTGCGTCAATGGTGTAGTGATTATTCCGCTTCTTCTTTCTGTGTTGTACATGTTTTACACACAGTTAACCACTACTAATTAAAACCACGTCCAAAGCCCGGAAAATGGCAAAACTCAAGTAGTAAACAAGAATGGACATCCCAGTGACCGGTATCAAAAATTAGAACTTGATAAGCTCTAACTTTGAGCAAAGACCCCGAGAAAAAATAATGAAAGACGACTCAGTAGAGCCATCTCAAACTTTATATTTTAAATATCACTTTGAGTGACAAAAATGCAATTTTTAAACATTTTCCAAAAAATATTTCGCTTTCACACATTTTTTGTTTTGTTTTGTTTATGCAGATTTGCAAGATGAACGGAATGATATGCAAATCAAGGCGCTATCTAACAAAATGGCTCTCCAGTGCCCTCTTAAAACTGTATTTTAAAAAAATCATATAAGACAGTTTAACCCTGTTGCGTCGGAACCAATTGTGCAAAGCAGAGGCATAGGGCTCTTTAAATATGTTACTTTAATAGCGCTCCCTAAAAACTCCAATTACATTTTTTTTTATAAAGTTTCTCATAGAAATTGAATTGAAATTTGACACACACACATCCTCCTTGACATATTGATCAAAAAAGTCAATGAGGACCGTGTTACCATGGTAACACAAGACATGTGTCATTGAAGTACATGGGGAACATGGGGTGTGTCATTGGGCTACTGGACTTTGTTGTAGACTAAATAGATGCTTTACACTAATCCAACTATGGCCTAAAATTCAAGTTTCCCAAAGAAGGAATAATCATAAAGCACAATTAAAAAACATAAAAATGTCACTGTGGTGCCCCCTTAAAAAGTCAAAATACATTATGCCAATGGAAGAAGACTCCAAACCTTTTTAAACATAGAAAGATGAAACTTAGCATGAAAATAGCCCATGTCATGATAAGTCAAAAACTATATTCTGACCCCATCCTAAAACAAACAGGAAGTCGGCCATATTGGGCAAGACTTCATTTTTCCAAAATCATACTTCTCTTAATTTTAATATCTAAACCTTGGAATTTCTTTGAAAAAGCTTGAAAATTGGTCAAAATAACCTGGACCCATGTGCAATAAAAAATTATTGTTTAGATTTTTGGTGAATTCTAAAATATGGGTGTGGCTAATCTGCAAATCAGTGGGAATTTTGAAAAGCGTAAAAACATGCGTATTTCTCACAGGTGATGTCACATTGAGTCAGACCCAATGAAACATTTGTGTGTATTGACGGGGCTGAAAGAACGACGTACAAGATGTATAGCTATGACCTAAAACTGCTCTACAGCGCCCCCCTGAAAATTTGAATGAGGCCACAAAATTTAACTTGGCGAAGACCATTGAAATTTGGCACAGATATTGTTCTAGCTACACTGAACAAAAAAAGCCAATGAGGACATACCTGTATTTGCAACCGTGTTGCCATGGCAATGTCAAACATTTGTCACAGAAGTACATGAGTTTTGGTTCACTGGGATGAAAACAATAAGTTTGTCATAGACCACTGAAATAGTCTCATTGGAATGAATGAAGCAGTAACATATAGAAGATGATTATTATTAGGCTAATCCAGCAATATGACATTTTGCAAGTTCAATGAGAACACACGCTCTTGATTAGGCTCCTGTATCGATTAGTAATGATGCTTGTGAACTGTGACAGACTGATAGTTATAAGCTGCTTTTAGTTTGTTAAATACTTACTGCTTATAAAAGACCGCCCAGCAAACTTACCATTCTGTATCACATATTTCCATATCTGCTTCATCGATACATCTCTTTCTGCTCCTCTGTGCGTGCATCTGTGTCAGACTGCTTCTTCTCGCTGACCGCGCTCAACATGACTCCAAAGTGGGGTAACAGAGGTTGTCCCCTAGTGAAGCCCTCCCGCTGAGACCTCTCCCCCCTCATAGATGTCATTAGTGATTATTGATGACATTAGAGAGTTTAATTCGCCAGCACATTTCCTTGTTTCTTCAAACTCCTCCACCCCTCGGTTTGAGGTGTGCATCTGAATTTGTTCCATGTGAAGGAATGTTCAGCCCTTCACCTTATCCCTCACTGCGGACAATAATTGGGATACCCCTGCATCTCTTGTGAATGAAACACATTTCACCAGAATCCACCACAAGGTAAGAACTCAACTGAGGAACAGTCCAAGACCTGATAGTTCTGGTTTACTTCTGGTTCATTCTTTCTAGAAAAAAAAAAGATTTCTTGACATTGCCCTGGTTCAGTACTTTACGAAGATGTGAGTCTGGTCACCGGCAAATCTCCCAGAATTCAGATGGGCGTGATTGATTGATTGAGGTGGATTACCAAATATACGCATGGTCCGTCTTTATCAAAACAAATATGGCTGCTTATTAGGAAAAAAGAAAGAAAAAAAAATGTTGTAAATGGTAGGTGACCAGATTTCTTTTATCCATAATAGAAAGAAAAAAAATGTTGTAAATGGTAGGTGACCAGATTTCTTTTATCCATAATCAATAATGCTTTTTTATGTCATTTTATGACTTTATTTTTCAGCTTGCAATAATGTGCTTTGCCACGTCT
>JACM01012990.1:0-11684 GCA_000787095.1 Periophthalmodon schlosseri
AAGTAACTGTTTAAAAATGTACTTAAGTATTAAAGTAATGTACTTAAAGTAAAAGTAAAGTATTTCGTGCAGCTTTGAATGTTGTGATGTGTTTGGTAAAGATTTGTGCTGAATTTTGCTCAAACAGAATTGATTCAACAATTGAATCAATATTTTTTTTTAGCTTTTTTTATTTGTATATTTTTGTTTGCTCAAACTATGAACGTGTTAAAAATACCCCCCTGAGCCTTTTCCGCATGTCTCAGACAATAATAAAAATTTTGTTTGACTTTTCAGCCCAGTTAAAAAATGTTGGGAAGTAGAAAGTACAGATGCCTGCTCTCAAATGTAGTGAAGTAAAAGTAAAAGGTATACAGTACTTCCTTAATTCCACCACTGGTCTACATACATTTGATTCAGTATGATGCCCATGAAATAAAACATTTTCAGTATTTACAATCAAATCAAGTTAATGACCAGATGTAGGCAAAAGCTACTCTTGCCCCAGTGGTATAGCAGAATGGGTCTAATAGAAAGGGGACAATAAATAGTAGTAATATTAGTATGCCTATAGTATATTTAAACAACATACTTACAAATGAAAGTCTTAAAAATCTCAAAAAATAGTCCTACACTTACATTTGCACCCATACATCCACAAGAAGAACGAACCAAATCATTAAAATGTTTCCCTCTCCAACAGTGATGCATTCACATCCATATGTAAGCTTCAGGCTGCATACATCCTCCCTATAAACCAGAGATTCTTGTAAGTGTCCTTAAAGTCTATCTAAACAGTGAGTTAAGTCATTCTTAGTAATAAGGATTCCCAATAATTCTGTCAGCAGCCAATGCACTAGCTTTTTATGAGTGTATAAACCAAAATCCAACTGGAATGAGGAGTTTAGAGAGCCAAAGTATGTACTGGCCTTATCCAAGCGATCTGCAGGATGTTTTTACTGTACATTTCAGTGATATAGCGATGCAAATATAAGTCCACATAGCATAATAAAGAAATGTAAGGAAGTTATTGGTTATCTTTAGGCAGAAAGAGGAAGGGATGTGTGTGTTGCATTGCTTTATATAGGAAAATAATGTGAAAGAATGAACAGAATGCGGAGGTCAAAAGGCAGTGGATTATATACGCCAGTCCCATGCTTGGATAAATGTAGAGGGTTGAAGAAAGGGCATCTGATGTATATAAATAAATAAATAAATAAAAATGGCAAGACAGAATAGTGAATAGAATAGTGAATATATAGATGGTACAGAGGAAGACCAGTGAATACATGGTACAGAGGAAGACCAGTGAATATATGGTACAGAGGAGTGATAGTGAGCATACGGTACAGAGGAGGGGGAGTGACCATATGGTACAGAGTGAATAAATGGGTAGAAGGATGCTGAGGTTAGAGTCACCAAGAAAACAGAAGGTCTAGAGGAAGAACAAAGAGGAGATCAATGCCACAGTTACAGAAAAGTTATATGGAGTACCTTTAAATATTGCACCTTTGTAGTATTGATCTAAAATGACTTAAAAATAGAAAAAGGTCTATTAACTTTCTGTGTGCTCCTTAACGACCATTCACACGGCTCTTACTTTGTGGAGACGACAGAAAATCAGTTGATTTGTTCTTCATCTTTGATATATGAGCTCGGACTAAACATTTGATTGTGTTTTACTGCACCTGCCCAGCGACTGCAGATGGAAAGTAGCACTAGCTAGTTCTGGTATATCATTTTTTCTTTTGTAAGATTAATTAATTTTTACATGGTTCCTGAAAAATAAACTTTAGGAGTTTAAAATGGTTGAATCTTTTCCAGAATGTCAAAAAGTTGAGCATTTTTAAGGAGGCTAACAACAACAAATCTTACTGGTTGGCTCTAAAAAGACACAGTCAAATACCAGACTGTGTTTTTTATTTGGTGACATCTAAATCATGGCTTTCCAAGATAAAAGGACATGAACGCAAACTCGAGAACCACATGAATGCAGTAAGAATAACAGCACATTTCTGTTCAAAAATGTGTCAAGAACAAGCTGTAAGTGTCTGACAGGGGGCTGCGTTCTTTCATTGACAGACCACATGTTTTAGTTTTATGAATGAGCCGTTACACATTTCTCTGAACGTCATGACAACTCAACTCTCCAGCTTCTATGGAGTGGCATTTCACATTAGAGAGGAGCAGATTTTCATATATAGGGTGTCACTGCTGCTCAGGTCCTGACTAGAACCAGGAAGTACGAGCACATAAGTCCTGTGCTCAGGTCTCTGCACTGGCTCCTGTGGCTCAGAGAATAGACTTTAAAGCAGCTCTGCTTGTTACAAGTCTCTCCATGGCCTAGCACCAAAGTACATCTCCCACATGTTAGTGCCATATGAACCATCTCGCACTCTGAGGACTTCAGGGATCGGCCTCCTGTTGGTGCCCAGAGTCAGGACTAAACATGGGGAATCAGCGTTTCCGTTTTATGCAGCTAAAACCTGGAACAATCTTCCTGAAGATGTGAGACAGGCTTCTACTCGGACAATGTTTAAATCCAGGCTCCAAATGGTTCTGTTTAGCTGCATATGACTGAAAGGTATTTATTCTGCCTCTTCTCTTTTAATGTTAATTTTATGATGATTATTTATGTTATGATTTGTTTTTATTGTGATTTCTAATGTCTTTCTTATTCTGTATGTCACTTTGAATTATTCTAATAAACTTGCCCTGCCTTATTGCTGGGTTTCAGATGACATCACAACATTCTCTTGCTCAATATGATTTAATACAGATGGGGGCATACCGTTAATGCCATACTGTGGAACATTCCAGTCACAGAAAGGACATCTCCATGGAGATCACACCCTTCACCAGAAAAGTTACATAGTGCACCTTTAACCCTAGAATATAAACAATCTGCACAAAATACACCCACAAAATACACAAGCATAATATGACTTCTTTGACCTTATCCAACCCCTCTCCTCCATCAATACATTTTAAATAGAGATCAAGCCCTTTTCTACGGCTTCTAATTGAAATAATGCATCAGTGGTGGTGTTCTGTTGCGTGTTGGTGATTTGGTTAACCTGGTCTGTGGCACTTTTGTGCAGAGGAGGGGGTGGACCCAGGCCAAAGGTGTGATTACATTAAAGTGTGATATAAAAGAGGATCACAGAGAGACCAGGACACAGCCAAAACGCTTCATCTGCCCCATGTACCAGCTGTCTACAGACCAGGACAAACAGCAAGGGCTAGAGCTCCCCACAGTATAAGTGAAAATGTGCATTGTTGAAATATTACAGTCTTAGAGACTGGAACCACACTTGGTTCAGTATAGTCATTATAGTGGGAATCTTTTACAAAAAATGTATACAAGTCATAGACAAAGCTAACACACTAGCCTACTCGTTCCAAATAGGAACTGATCATGGGCATTCCAGCCCCATCGACTATGGTTCCAAATCACTTTACATTGAAAAACTGTCACCCCTGTCTCTGTAATTGCCTCGTCGTTTTGGTCTTAAAATGTTTGTATTAACCCACTCTGTATGATCCTGGTGTTTTTATTTGCATAACGGACAAACCCGAGGTCGCTCCCGCTTGAGTTAGTAACAGGCCTCACTTGGCACTTTGGTTGCTATGATACTTGTGGTCAGAATTCCAAATGTGGAACTTGGCTTGATGGCCTCAATGAGGTTCGTTTGACTGGAGCCGAACGCTATGGGTGACATCAGACTCACTTAGTCCACTTCTTCATATAGTCTATGATTTAAGTATTGGGCGGATTTACACTTGTTGTGATTTGGTCTTGGTTTGAGCCCTGATTATTTCTGATGTATATAGGGTAGGTTTGGTCCTGTTCTAGTCCTGTATTGTGCCATTAAGGACATTTGTCTGGTCCATTCCTAGAAATAGAAATAGTAGGTTTTATTGGCACTGGTATGTTGGTCGTGCATTTTGACAACCTTTCAAGCCTCATTAAACATTTCTAACGTTTGGTAAGGGACAAACATTGAGATTTAGTCTGAAGACGTCATAATGTAGCTACTGTATCTTAAGGATTTGCCTATATACATGATAAATGATAAATGGTCACATTTTTATATAGTTATACAGGGCGTCCATAAAGTCTCTAAAATTTTAAAATTGAATTACAAAGGCAACTGATAAGATATATTAATTAGATTTGTTCTGTTGTACTCAGTGGTTATAAAAGTTTTTAATCACATTGCATTTTTGTAGTTCTGGCATCCTGTTGACTAAAGAGACGTACTTTTGAATGAACCCTTAAAAAATGGCTCCTCCTCAAGAGAAGGCACAGTGTGTATCATGGTTTATCAGATACACAGACTCAGCAAAAATACAGGACAAAGTCTGGAAGAGATACATCATCACATCCGTCAGTTAATGCATGGCACAAGAAATGTCTGGAGACAGGGATAGTGTTAGAGAGAAAGAGAAGTGGGCGACCAAGAACATCTGAGGAAAACCAATCGGGTGAGAGAGGTGTATTAAATGAGGTAAAACAAAGTTTGGAAACCACTGAGTACAATAGAATGAGTCTGATTAAAATATCTTTATCAATTGCCTTTGTATCAAGGAACCACTCACCCATTCACACACACATTCATGCACCAGTGTACAGAGAGACTGGAGGGAGAGGTGGGTTAAGTGTCCTGCCCAAGGACACAACAACAGCATTCATCTGTTTGACAAAAGCTCTTCCAGCTGAGCTACTGTGCCACATGTTTACATCAATGGGAGAGTCTGAGTAGACACAGAGAGAACATTCAAACTCTCAGGGCACACACAATCCAAAGATCTAACCCAGAAATCCCTATAGTGCTGCTGTACTACTATTACTACTATAACTACAAACACCGGCCCTATGCTTCTTAAACTCTATCATCATTTACATGTACCTGTAGCACTGGTAGAAATAGTAACAGTAGTGGTAGTATCAGTAATAATTCTCCAGTAATAATTTTCTTCTCAAAATACATCTGCTGACTTGTGACCTCCTCCTCTGTGGTCATGGCCCTAATAGGCCAAGTATTGTACATCAGATTCTTCTCCACAATTATAAATGACAAGCTTGTGTTCAATTTGTAACACTGTGAGCACATGTGTGAAAAACCTGTACAGCCAGTTCCACCTTTGACCAAAGGAACTCCCCCTGCAGTGTCATTTTCTATAGCTATTCAGAACAAAATGGCCGTGTGCTATAATTATATATTTCATGTTCTATGTTTCAAACGGTGGGTCACTTTCCATTAAAAATGCATGCTCTCTAGATTAGGGGATAGAAAAGTAAATGCTATCCAATGAATTACAGTATAATGGTCCATTTTTCACTCAATAATCCAAGTCTGAAGGGGAAAGGGAGCGTATTTATAGTTATAGTAATAGTAATGATTAGTGTGTTGGTTTCAAATACTCAGGATTTTGAATGTGATTTTCCTCTAAGCAGAGCTTTCATCACTTATAAAGAGAGTAAATCAGACAGAGGCCAAAACTATAGAGCCTCAGCTTCACAAAGAGCCCAGACATTTGTGTATATTGTGTTCAGACACAGATTCAGAGTTGTTTTAGTCAGGTGTTTTAGAAAAAATAGGTCCTTGTAATGTGACAGACTAATTAAATAGACTTGGTTAATTATGGTAATTATGAGAAAACACTATTTCAGTATTGTGCAATATAAATGATTATTTCTATTGTACATTGAGACTTATTGAACAAATGAAACATTTTGAAATACATGATTATTTGGATTAACTGTGGCAGTCCCTATTTCACTTTCTGAGGCATACAGTATTCACTAAACCAGGTGCTAAAGTACAAGTGCAAACTGAAAATTGCATGTGCTATTTGTGGGCGTGTTGCACATGATTTACCATCAGAAGCAGCATCTCTTATTCTAATTCTAAAATTCTAAAATGTAAATGAAAGTTTAGCGTCTCAGCAAAAGGACTGCTCACTTTGTGGATTAGAAGGCAGGGCCAAAGTGTCACAGGCAAAGTGTCTTTTTATTAAGATGCAACTGCCTTCAAAACAGCAATTTTAGCTTGGATTAGTAAGTGTAGACCTGTGCACTTTTACATCACTTTTAATGCACTGTTGTAGCAGAAACTGGAGCTATCTATGATCAGCAGACAATTTACACCTGTCTTTCCAACGTGTTAAATATCCAAGTTTTTATCCAAGTTAAATATCCAAGTTTTTGTTCTCATTGTCCTGATAACTCAAGCAGCACCGCTAAACATCTTCATCTGCATTGTCTCCTTCTTTTTGCGTATTTTGGTCAAAATGCAAAAAGAAACAATCTGTGCTGCATCTGTAAAGCGTCGATAAAACACTAATCTCACTGCGTCTGCTTTTTAGTGTGCTTAATGCATTTAGGGCTAATGCGACTATACATGCCTGTATAGTGCTTTCTGACAGGGAGAGTCACTGTATTGTATGTGATATTGGAGAGTTTCACAGTTATTGGTTCGAAGTGTCAGGTGAGGAACATTTATTACATATTTGGCGCCAATATTATTTTTCTTAGCTGCCCCAGTCTCTGTATACCCATGAGTTATTCCCAGTTTGTCTGTCATACTGTGGAACTTTCCTGGCAAAACAATTGATCCATACATACAGCTGATGTCATCCGCATTCCCTAGGGGGTAAAGCTAACTGGAGGCACTGCTCTGTTTGGAGCTCTGTTATTCAAGTTAGATTTTAATCTATGCTTTGTTTTAACACAATCTGACCAGAAAGAACTGATTTAGCTGGAACTACAACAGGTGAGTTGATCTGTGCCCTAATGCCAACCCCTAACCCTTAAATCTTAAGACGTACATGCAGTAGCCAACCCCCACTGCAAAGTATCAGTAGCAGCTCCACAAAGATAAGCAGGTGGCAAACCCCTCCACCAGAAAAGTGACATAGTGCAGCTTTAATCCTAAAATGTATACAATCAGCGCATTAATACTTTCCCTAGTGTCTCCCTCCTGTCCTCTCTAAGCTCACATGTTTCCCATTCAGTGGTAAGCAGTGTTTCCAGCTGTTCTCCAGTGCGGACTGGCCCTCTACGCCCTGTCACTTTGATAGATGTGTTCGTTTAACCCCTCGAATGTTGATCCAAGCATCGCCGTGGTGATAATGAAGATTTATATTTCAGCTGCTAAACCTACTGTGGTCACATTTAAGTAAGCCGAGCTCTGATGAATACAGTACATAATTAGCCTTTTGGAGCATCGAAATTTGAATGTTTGTCTGTTGAAAGTGTTTGTAAATCCAGAGCAGAGGTCTTAGCCACATAGCTCAAACAGTGAGTTTTATTTATTTGGAGCAGACAGGAGTCCGCTTATCGTGTTTTGAAGTAGCACACCCAAACATCGACACACACTGTGAAATGCAAAAACTTTTAAGCTTTTAAAAATCCAATCACACTAATACAATGTTTTTGCAAACTTCTGAGTAGTTATACATTTCTGATTAGTTATTCACCCCTTGACACCTCATACTTGGGATATGAGGGTCTACCATCAGGATTTCTTCATCAATGTTCCACAGTATGGCATTACGTTTATCTATCACTGTGGAGACAGGTGATGCCACCACCAGGCCAAGTTCACCAGGTCAGATCCGTGGTGAGGCGAGCCTAAAAGAATGTATATTTTCAATGTATTTTTTTATGGTAATAGTATCTCCTATAATTGATTAAATGCAAGATACGCTAAATACCATATATTTTTGACAAAGCAATAACATCTCCAAGCAGGTGGTGGAGCCTCAACCAGAAAAGTTGCACAGTGAACCTTTAAATAAATAAGGAAATAAGATAAATACATTGATTAAAAAGTAAATTAAATACAGGATATTTATGATATTTAAAGGGCCCATATTACACTATTTTCTGATCTATGTTAGAATATTGCTTCCTTATCACAAACAGACCTGGAGTTGTGTTTTGTTTCATTCACACATGTTTAACACACAAACCCTGCAGATTTAGGCTGACTTCTCTCAGACAGAAAACACTCTGTTACACCTTGTGATGTCATGTGGTAATACAGGAAGTGTATTCACTTCCTTTGGAGATGTAGACAAACAAATAATGCTGGATTACTCAGTGTGAATGAAACAAAACACAACTCAAGGTTTGTTTTTGAGGAGGTAACAACATTCTAACATGGCTTAAAGCTCACAAGAGTCCAATTTAATATAGGACCTTTAAATGTTCTTTCTCAGAGATCAGTTTTTTTTTAACTGTGTCAGACCTGATTACTGTATTTTAATTGATTCCTACAAAAATAAATGAAAATAAAACAATTAAATAAAAGACAATGGGACTAAATGGGACTTTTTGGGCCCACTGGTACTGGTTTCTTTCAATTACACATCTTCTATTGTTGGGCATTCTTGATTTTCTCTTTTAAATGAATATACAGATTATAGGCCAGTGTAAATCAAAACACTCCCATAAAAATCATGATTAAATAAAAACATCTGGTTTCCTGTGCCTCTCAGCGACACACAGTGACAGCAATGAAAAGTCTAATAAAGATGCATCTCCATAGTGCAGACGTGACGCTTCCTCTGATCTGTCTGTATCTCAGTCTGTGTCTCGTACAATGGACTTAAACTGAGATGACGAGGAACAGAACGTGCCTATCTATTTAAAGATAAGTTTCATGGTGGGAGGGTCCTCTACCTGCTTGTCTCCATAGCGATGTTATTACCTTGCCAGGAATATTCCGTAATATGATATTACATGCAACTTTCAGTGTTTATTTCATTACAGGTATTGTTATTGCTCAAAACTACCTTAAAAGTGTAACTGTTAGCAGGGTTGCCTCTCCACAGATCTGTCCTGTAGCTTGGCCTGATTGTGTCATCTGCTTGTCTCCATGGAGATAGATAAGTAATGTGATACTGTGGAACATTGTATGCAAATCAATAATCTAACTGCACCAGACAGTCCATGGTGCACCTTTAAGGGTACAGAGTTTTTAATTGGTGATTTTTAGATTCTAGAATGTGATGATGTTATACTCCCAGATGGGGGCAAGGGACAGTTCTTACCTAGAGATTACACTGTACTTTCCTATGAAATATCTAAGACGTAAATTCACAAATATTGAACCTGTCATGAAGCGGTAGTTTTCAGGTTAACAGCTACTTTTTATCTTTAATTCAATAAAGATTTGCAATTCTAAGGCTGAAATTATCCAAATGATTCTAGTGAAGTTGTTAGGAGTTTAAAAACTGTAACAAACAGCCCATTTGTTGCAGCACTTTACACCCTTCACAATATGCACTTTAAATTGCACTTACACTTTAATAGCACACAGCACTTTGAACATTATTTGCACTTTAACAAATAAGACAATTGCACACAATGGATTTTAAAATGTTTATTTAACTTGTCTGTCCTTTTACCCAGTTTTAGATCTGGAGGCACAGTGGCACTTTAATTGAAGCTGAGTGTCCTGGAGGGAAAAGAAGACAAATTTAAAGTTAACAGCTAATAATTAATTAACTTGGATATGTGTGTGTGTGTGTGTGTGTGTCAAAGGGGTCCCTGGTGAAACAAGTTCCCTTAAAAAGCTTCCGGGGCAGGGAGTGTGTAGGGGAGGCATGTCGGGCATTTTAAAGGGTTTATGGGTTTTAAGTATTTTTGGTGTTTGTTTTTAGGGTTTATGTGTATGTATATGTATAAAGTTTATTTGATTTGTGTGTTTATTTGGCTTTATGGAAGGTTAAGAGTTTTAAAAAGGTAATGTTATTTTTAAACACCCCTCTTAAAGAACACTAGTTTTATCCAGTTAGTGGGACGGTATAAAAGGCACCTGAAACCAACACACCATGTTCTGCTGCTGGAGGAGACGCTGCTCCTCAAGCCTCCACAATGCACTTGGGTAAATGATTGAAAAAAGAAATAAAAATTGTGGACCACGCCAGTGCTGCTGTCTTCTGTCTCACATCTTACCACTAAAGGCCAACCTATGTTACAAAAACACAGTGGAGCACTTCCTGTATTACCACATGACATCACAAGGTGTAACAGAGTGTTTTCTGTTTGAGAGAAGAACTCAGCCTAAATATGCAGGGTTTGTGAGTTAAACATGTGTGAATGAAAGAAAACACAACTTCAGGTCTGTTTGTGATGAGGAAACAACATTATAACATAGATCAGAAAATAGCAGAACCCTTTAACAATATTAACTTCAGCTGCCCCCCATCTGTATTACTAATACTCACAACAATATCGCAGTACTTATTGTAGTGAATGCAAAATGACTGCAAAATTCCAGAAGTCTAGTTTCTGCTCCGCCGGTGTCCTTATCATTTATGGCAATAATGTGTAGCAGCAGTTCCAAACACTTCACTCCCAAGGGCCTATAGTCTATGAAAGACTCTCTCAAACAGGGCAGACAGTTGAACTATTTCATTACATTATTGCTTTAATTATATTATTGAACTATTATTATTATTATTATTATTATTATTATTATTCACTGAACGGTAGTGATGTGATGTTCCTGAACAAGTCGGCTCTTCTGAACGGTTCCTTAGCGTGAACTGTTGGAATTGTTATTGTATTATTATTATTATTATCATTATCATTATTATTATTATAAGCTTGCATGCAGACAGTTTAATCCACCCATGAAATTAAAACATGTTTGCATGTTTGAGCTCACAGACTAGAGGCAGATTTAAAAATCTATTTCCTGACATTTCAGTCTGATTTCACATGGATTTATTAAAATGAATCATCATTTCCAAACACTTTAATTAGATCCTAACAACCCATAAACCTATTTCCTAATCCTTCATCATCATCTCTCCCTCCCCACAGCAATTGGGTTTTATTTTATATATTAACAACTGGGCTTTATGATATTAGTTTTTTGCCCTTTTAGTTTAGTTCACTGTCAGCAACACATCGTGAACCACTTCTATCGATCATGACTTCACAACACTGGAATTAGTTGATAGATAGGCTAATGAATGAAAGTACTTAAAGTATTGGAGTGTATATAGAAGTGTGTCATAGTTTGGAGAGATGAAGTGAAAGTCTTTTTTTTTTAATATAGTGATTTGTGCCACATTTCCAGCACCCCAATATGAAAACAAAAATTGTGTTATCTTTCTTCAGTGTTTTCAACTTTCAACAAGTATTGAATAAAGATGGTGGATATATTTGATCCCAGTCTCTATTTAATTAATACATGAAGCAAAATGTAAAATTCAAAGAACATAGTTTGTCCATACAAGTTTACAAACAAGGTAATAATAAATCATTTTAATGTTCATGTTTGGAATTGCCCCAGAAAAGGATGTCAAATTGCATGGTTCCAGTGGCTCAGAATGTCTGTGCTGGAGAACTGGAGAAGGGAGTTGGTTCTTGGGGTCAGAAATTCCGCAAAACTACCTGACAAAGTTATCCCAACACAGATTGTATGAAAGTTGCAAAAAGTAAAAAAAAAATACCACTACTACTTCAAATATAACTACAAGAAATACTGTTACTATTACAACTACAACTTTCTTACAAGGTTCTGTGTCTCTGTGTGTGTGGGGTCAAATTGTAGAACAGTCTTGTGGAGCAGCACAAGCAATGCACAAGTATTCACAAATGTAAGAAAATGCATCAAAACATCATGTTTTCACAGTAGAAAAGCGAGATTTAAAAGGGGATTTACACTTTATTTATTATT